>JAUYWI010109861.1:0-10988 GCA_034780595.1 Parotoplana pacifica
ATATACCTAAATATTTGGATGATGTGGATAAACCTAAATATTTGGATGATGTGGATGTACCTAAATATTTGGATGATATGGATATACCTAAATATGTGGATGATGTGGATATACCTAGATATGTGGATGATGTGGATATACCTACATATTTGGATGATGTGGATAGACCTAAATATTTGGATGATGTGGATATACCTAGATATTTGGATGATATGGATATACTTAAATATTTGGATGATATGGATATACTTAAATATTTGGGTGATATGGATACACCTAAATATTTGGACGATATGGATACACCTAAATATTTGGATGATATGGATAAACGTAAATATTTGGATGATGTGGATATACCTAAATATTTGGATGATGTGGATAAACCTAAATATTTGGATGATGTGGATGTACCTAAATATTTGGATGATGTGGATATACCTAAATATTTGAACGATGTGGTTATACCTAAATATTTGGATGATGTGGATATACCTAAATATTTGGATGATATGGATAAACCTAAATATTTGGATGATGTGGATATACCTAAATATTTGGATGATATGGATATACCTAAATATGTGGATGATGTGGATATACCTAGATATGTAGATGATGTGGATACACCTACATATTTGGATGATGTGGATAGACCTAAATATTTGGATGATGTGGATATACCTAGATATTTGGATGATGTGGATATACCTAGATATTTGGATGATATGGATAAAACTAAATATTTTGATGATGTGGATATACCTAAATATTTGGATGATGTGGATATACCTAAATATTTGGATGATGTGGATATACCTAAATATTTTGATGATGTGGATATACCTAAATATTTGGATGATATGGATATACCTAAATATTTGGAGGATGTGGAAAAACATAAAATACAAAACTTTTATTTTTAGAGGTTAGCCAGGTTTGTCGTTCAAACAATTGAAAGGTGTGTTTCGCAGACCCCCGATGAAATAGATATGTAGTCGTAGCTATCCACCTTTTCGCTCTCATTCAAACAAGGTCATGGATCATACCTGGTGCTCCGACTGTTTGCGTTGTGGCGGCACCAGCTCCTGAATTCTTGCAAATAAAACTAAAAGTGCTGGTGCAGTCCGCTCTCATCCACACACCATTGTGCTGATACACACAAGCTTCTGTACCAGGATTGCCAGTGGCCCAATTGGTGTAACTCCAGGGGTCTGATGTACCGATCCAATTCCAAGTGGACCCGTCATAGGTTATTCCTCCAATCCAATATCGATTACTCGGAGTTGTAATGAAACTGTTGACGTAGGTTTGTTCACCGGCACTCAGGATGGACAACAAGTGACCTCCATATTTAACACACATATTGTTGGCACCTGAGTGATTCTTTCGGTACTTTGAGTCGGAGATAACCTTGTAGCAATTGTTCTACAGAATGAAAATACACTCTGCACCATTTCTGGATAATTCTAATATATTATCCCCACCACTTACAAATTCCTACTTTCTATATGAAAAAATGGCTAATAAATGACAGAACAAATACTGTTCAAATGTTGTCATCTTACCAATGACACAGTTTTGACACTTTAATTTAGTGTTAAATCAATTATGAACTTTGTATGTGTGTGTGTATACAAAATCTCAGCCAAAATTTGAAATATTACCCTGGTGTCTTTATGCGTCATACACGTTTACTTGTTTACCTTGAAGACCTTGTTCCACTTTTTGGCAGGGTCGGTCTTGTCTTCATTCGCCACGTCTTTCTCTCAGTTGCCATCTCACTGGTGAGTCCCATTTCTTTCATGTCTTCTTCTCTTTGCTACATCCAGGTCTTCTGTGGTCTTCCCCATGACTTCCCACTGGACTATCTTACGGACTGGATTTTCGGGCTCTCTACGCAGAACATGTCCATACCATTTCAGTCTGTTGCTTCTCATCCATGACATGATATCTGGCTGGGATATGTGCCATTCTTCTCATATCCTCATTTCTAACATGCTCTTCGTAGCATGTTCTTCGTAGCATACTCATTTCTGTTGATGCCAGTCTCATTCTCGCATTGTTATTGATGGTCAGACATTCTTGACCATAAGTGAGGGTTGCTCTGATAATTGCTACATACAGCTTAATCTTAATTTTGGCAGGAATCTTCTTGTCTCCTATAACCCCAGAGAGGTTGCTCAAGATTGCCCATGCCGATTGGATACACAGAATGACCTCATCACCTGAGGTGACTGTTTCATTAGGGTAGACCCAAGGTACTTGAATTTGCTCACTTTGTTGATGGTGTGTCCATTGATCTTTTGATTCTATCCCAAGTTTCTGCACTTGTTGTCACTTTGATCACACCTTTTTCTATTAACGCCAAATCCAGCAACATGATGAAAAGATAGAGGCTCAATGCTGAACCTTGATGAAGACCTACCCCAATATTGAAATCATATCAAAGCATTAAAGAGAGGAAAATTTGCTATAGTTGCACAAGAAAAGAGAAAATAGAAGATTTTAGGAAGAAATATGTTGGAAAGTCTGTTTTCTTATTAAAGGATACTCACACTCTCAAAGCAATTAATATGTTAGATGTACTATATTGAAATACGTTTTTCAACAATGGACTTCATTTTTCTTTCCGCCGTGGTTATCTGAATAACAATATATGTATGTACACCGGTTCTTTAGATTGGATATTTTTAGAAATGTTTCAGCTGTTTATCAATTAGTACAAAATGTTTTTAGGGTTGTCTCTTTCTAAAATTGGAGTTATTTATTAATAATTGTATTCTCATTTGAAATGCTTTATTTTTTTCCCAAAAATTGTTCAAAAATCAGATGTTGTTAATCATTTATTTTTCCCAAAGCCATTGTTTATTTGCGTTGTACAACTATTAAAACCAAAAATATATTAGTTTGGGTTTAATAACAGGTCGATCATTTTATTAAATATTTCAAAAGCAGTAAAACCAAAGGTTTTACAATTTGCCAAAAACTCTAAAAGCTATCCAATTTTAAAAACAGCCAACCCAAATTTTAAAATTATTTTTCTAGAAAAATAAATGAGATTTTTAAAAAATCCGAAAAGCTCGATACATTTTTTAAATATTGATTGAAAAACAGTATGTTGATATTCTATAAATTACTTGGAAAAAGTCGTCAAATAGTTTAAGAAAGACCTAGTCCTTGAAATCTGTGGGCCATTTTGAGAAAATTGTAAAAAACAAATCTATCTTTAGTGTCACGTTTTCAAATAGTTCAAATGCGAAATCTTGTTGCATTAAATTTGGTGAGAAATGTCCAAAAATTAATAAATCGATGTTTTTGAAAATAGCCCACATGCAATATTTTTGAGTAAGCTAGATGCATAGATCAATAACAGTTAAATATATAGCTTTTCAGTACACTTTTATGACACTTAAACATTACATTTCAAGTCAAGATTTAATTTAATTTATTTGTCTCTCTTTCCAACAAACATTAATTATATTGTGTCATTTCATAACTATAGGCATAAAACAATTGATAAATTCTCTGAACCAGCCACAGAGGAGTAAACAGAGAAGGCCGACACACCATTTTTGAAATGAAGCAGTTGAGAAAAGTATAAAATTGTGTGAATTAACTGCCGATGTATAAATCTCAATAAAAAGAAATTTCTTCAATCCACGCAATGTTGAAAGGTGTAGCTACTCATAGACATTGTCCCTCCAGAATGGAGACATAGATAGTAAACAGCGGTCACACTGTCTATACGACAGGTACGACATTGTCATAACATTACTTTGAAAAAAAATCTGTTATATAATTTCTCTTACATGAATATATTTATGATGAAATATTTGCCAAATTTGAAGATTACTATTAAATATGTATAGGTATACAAGTTGTATCATCACACATTTTCTTTTGTCCAACACCTTCCAGTTAAATCTCTTGAAGAGAAAGCATTTTAACATGTTATAAGACAAGTTGTTTTCGAAATAGAAGCATTGTTTTGTAACGTTAACCAACCCTATACATGGGTAAGACATTGAGGCCATTCACTGTTTGGCCCAGATGCTTTTCACAATATGTAGACGCTAATGTTGTCATGGTTACAAACTCGATAGGAATGACCAACAATCTTGATTAAAGGTTTATGTATTGATTGTTCTGTAAAAACAGCATATGTTATAGCTACAAATAATTGATTAATGAGATATTGTTGTCCAGAAAACATGCGACTTATCTATAACAATGCCAACACCCCACATTTCAAGATTTACCCCAGACTTTCTTGCAGGGGCAAAATAGCAGGCTTGTGAAGCAGCCACCATATTCCCCTGATACGTTTTCCCACATCTAGAATACTAAATTCAGAAAATAGTTGGTAATTTAAAAATATACATAGATACTCGGCCCCCTAAAAAAAGCTTAAATATTCAATTTCATGAATCTACAGAAGTTTACCAAGATGTGCAAGTCGACGATACCAAAACAAAATTTGGTTGACTTAATAAATGAATTAGTTAAAAAAAAACAATAGGTAAATTAAATAAAACATTGTATAAAGTTGTCAAAGAGAACATTCTAAACCAAATAAAACTGTTCATTGTTATGTAATGACGTGAGTGGACTAATACATAGTATTCAGACATAAACATCAATAATCAAAAACACGTGTTTCTAATAGGTACAATCTCTACAGCCAGAGATAGCTACCTCTTTGAATTCATCTTGTTATTGAATTTTTAATGTCTGAATATTTGAAGTTCCCTCACGTCTTTAATAATAATTGAACATTTTAAGATTTGGTTTATTATTTTAATTTTAATAATTCCATATTTTGTTATTTAAAGTTAATAGTTTTTTACAGCAACAATGCACTGTTTTCCTAGGGGCTCATTTATTACGTCAATCAGAGCGTTTCTTCTTTTTTTGGTGTCGGTCGTCGACCTGCACAATCCCCGTGGACGAACTATTCGGTAAGTTTTACTTTTGTACATCCATGTGTAGGTATGTAGTTGAATGTTTAAGCTCTTGGAGTTCTTGGAATTCAATTGCACAAACTATAATTGCTGGCCCTGTGGATGACATTGGCTCCTAGCTCGGCCCCCCTATTGATGCGTTTTAAATGGTTTTGTGCTTGTCGATGAATCTCTACTGATATTTAGCTGAAACTCTCTATGAGAAGTATGAAATTCAAAAATGGTAGTGACTTTGGCGATACCCGGTAAACGTCCTAATAGATTTCCAAATTAATTTGGTAATCCAGAACAAATATTTGAGCGATTATTTTATAAAAGATTTGGCGTTGCATCGATCTATAAAAGTGAAACTCACCTCATAGACGTTCGATCCCCAGGCGGATGGACAAGCAGACGATACTAAAAGAAAAATACATTTTATAACGTTCTCGGAGTTGTTAACAAATAAATATCTGCCGAATGATTGCCTTACAAAACCAAATCTTATTACTAAACTTCTATTAAGAAAATTAAGTATTTTGTAATACACACACAGATAATAATTCTGGTTTATATAAATTTTGTGTCAATTTTAATTCTGCTAGTTACATTTCAATCCCCATCCCTATTACTAAGCTTCAGCTTGGGTGTAGGTAGAACAAGATGCACACGATTACAAAGTTTGAATTTCATCATGAAAATGTGTTGTTTAATGTTGATTCCATTATTTTAAACATCTTTTGGTCAGTATGTATTTTAATGTTTTAATTTTTGTTTGTTTGGTGCCGCAAAGAATTAGAAATATGTAGCTATCGTAGATTAGTTAGGTGCATTAGGCACAAAAAGGGTAATTTAGTTAAAAGGAACAAACTTTATCAAAATTAGGTGACCTTTTAGGCTTCAAAAAGTGCATTATGTCTTTAAAAGCTAGTTTTATTATATTCTTTTAATTACTACGATGGAATGAATACAAAGTTTGATTGTTAACTGCGATGACCCAGATATATGTACTCCCCGATATGCGACTTTATTGGAAATCGCAGCAACATAGCCCCGATCTTCCTCCCAGAATGAGCGCAGTCTTAGGTCTCGTTGAAGGCTACATACCTAGGTCAGGGCATCCATAAGTTTTAAGTAACATTCAGTGTGATGAATTTGGCGATTTAGAAAACCTCTCATATGTCCAACGATGCAGTATGACAAGGCCAATTTGGCCTAGTGTTTGGGCAGCAGCAACTGAACATGCACTGGCAACCAGCAACTTCAAATTGAATCTCAGCCAAATGTCTGAGGTCTTCAGAAGCAACTTCAATAACAAATGAATAGTATTTAACACCAGCAACAAAAACTCAGAGAATATCTAGGAAATTACTCAGAACATTTTAATAGAAGAAACATAAAAAAGAACATTTTTAAAGCTAAGAGACGAAAGAAAAACAAATGAATCTCAGAAGAAAGCCTTGAAAAGAAGAGACTTAAGTACTGAACTTAGGCGGCTTAATAGAAAACTCCAACGCCAAGTTTGGAAACTCAAGAAAAATTATCTGAACAATATTTGAAAGGACCAGAGACCAGGAGAATCAAATACTTAAAGGGAAAATTCGCTACAAAGGTAGGGCATATAACAGACAAAGCTAAAAAAGATCTCCCAGAGACAGACAAAGTGAAAACAGTTGTAGAGATAACATCAAGAGCCTTTACAAAAAAGATTACAACGTTGATTACACTGTTTGCTCTCACTAGCTTTCAAATGGAAGCAATGGCACTAAAGATGTAGTGGAAAACTCTCTGAAACAAATCCCTTGGCAGCGATAATATCCCAAACAAGCTGTTTATGGAATGTGGTCAGGAGGCTCTCAACATCCTCAGATCAATCTTTCAGACTGTTTGGAAAAAATATACTTGGCCCATGGACTGTAGACGCCCAATCTACATTTTTCTTTACAAGTAAGAGAATCCATACGATTGCGCTAACTGTTGAACAATATCATTCTTTAGCCTTGCCAGCAAAGGTCACAACTATATTCGGCGAATCTGAGTGGTTTAACATCAGCCAACGAATTCTTCAGGAATGTATCCTATCCCCCTACCTTTTTACTATTTATGGTGAATCTATCATGAGAGCCGCAGACCTAGACAACCAAGACATCGGAATTAAGATAGGAGCTCGCCTCACTAGAAATCTTAGATAGGTGGATGACACCACTCTAGTGGCCGCAAACAAAACTCAATTGAGACATTGTCTTCATACCATCAATGCAAGGTGAAGGTCATTTTGCTGGCCGAAGCTATGAACAATATGGTGAAATGTGGACGTCGTTGAAGCTTTTGACTTTCTTGGCTCTCTTATCAATGACAATTGTAGATGAGACGTGACGGTACATAGGGGCATAGGTAGTTAGCATCTATATCTATCAGTAAAAGTTTACTTGTAAAAGTTACAGCCTGTTAACAAGTTCTGAAATAAAATTCAAATGAGAGTCAATGTATATCTACCATTAAACGTTCATGCAGGTTAAAATCAAAAGTTGAAATTCCATTAACTGTATGTCGGTGAGAGCAGCGAGAGTATTTTTAAATTATGTACTTGCTATTTGCAATGGAAAATAAGTGAGATTGCATTATCTTGTTATAATTACCTATTTTGAGACCAAACACGTCATATTTTAATTGGCATGTATAAATAGATATGTACAGAAGATATTCTATTTTCTTGTAAAAACAAATCAAAATATCATGCGATATTGAAAGTTAAACTATAAATGTGATTTTATAAATAAATATGCACCAAAACCTCACATTTCTTTAAAAGATGAATAAGCTGGTAGATGGATATTAAATTAGTTGAACATAAAATGCAATTCTTACCATTTTAATTTTCTTAACTGATACCTAAACTCTTTTCTGTTTGCCTACATCTTTATTTATTAATTTTGGCAAAAAGAGCGTAATGTATATTATTCAGAGAAACTTACTGATGTCTAAACATCATTTTATGACAACTGACTTTTGAATTGGACCCTACCGATAAAATATGGGCGCATGACACTTACCACCACCGCCTATTTAAAAACAATCACATTTTCTACGCTAGACTGGAAAGAGAATTACTTAATGTATTGTTATCACAGCTAGATGTTCTGTGTAGACGAACATTCCTAAATGTCGATAGAGCTGACGCCTCTTGCACTGTCAATATTTTGGTCCAAATATGTCTCACAACAACATTTAAAAAAGACTTTATGTTATAAAAATTATCTACCTAAAATTTTTATAAATGTAGGTATAAACTATTTTTGAGTTGCAACTTTAAGTTAAAAATTAAACATAAGATTAAGTTAATGTATCGATTACTTTTTGGATTTAAAATACATTGTCAGAGAAAAACAAAATATCCCAAAAGCATTCTTTACTTTCATCTGCAAGCACTAATTCTTGCTTGAACAAGGGATTCAAAATCAAATTAACAACCAACTAACAACAATACTGACTGCTGTCAAAACAATTTAACTTTGTGAGAAATTCCATTGATAAGACAAAGAGATGCCAATCTTCTTCCTACGAAAGAGGGAAACAACAATTTAGCAGCGTTACCATAATGGTACATCGACAAATAATTGTTCCTTTGTTTCGTATAGCTTGAAAGAAAATCTTTGGAGCATAAAATGATGTTGATTTAAAACAATAAACCAAAAGCAAGATGAATGGTGAATTTGTGTGAAAAGTGTTTGTAAGAGTGATTGTACATGTTTTATGAATTCAAATATTATTAGGCAACTAATGGCTTTTGAGAACAAAGAACCATTTTCATTTAAAAAAACATTTCCCTTCGACCAAAAAAAGTTATTATCACTGCACAATAGGAACGATCAGGTTTTCTAAAGATATCTAAACGAAATAAAGTTGGTGAAGCTATGTACCAACAAGTCAACCATCGGTAGAATAATTCTGTTCATCATCATTTAATAGTTGTCTTCTGAGAAACAAGTTATAGGCATCTTTCTATGTAAAAAGTTATAGGCATCTTTCTATGTAACAAGTTATAGGTACCTTTCTATATAGCATGTTATAAGTACCGTTATATATAACATTTTATAGATACCTTTCTATAGGTACCTTTCTATATGGCATGTTATAGGTTCGTTCTATGTAACATGTTATATCTATCTTTCTATATAACATTTCATTAGTACCTATCTCTCTGTGATGCATGTAATAGGTACCTTTCTATGTAACATTTCATTGGTATCTTTCTATGTAACATGTTATAGGCATCTCTCTATATAGCATGTTATAGGCATCTCTCTATATAGCATGTTATAGGTACCTTTCTATGTAACAAGTTGTAGGTACCTTTATATATAGCATGTTATAGGTACCTTTCTATGTAACAAGTTATAGGTACCTTTCTATGTAACAAGTTATAGGTACCTTTATATATAGCATGTTATAAATATCGTTATAGATAACATCTTATAGGTATCGTTCTATGTAACATTTCATTAGAGTCTCTCTATGATACATGTAATAGGTACCTTTCTATGTAACATTTCATTAGAGTCTCTCTATGATACATGTAATAGGTACCTTTCTATGTAACATTTCATTCGTACTCTCTATGTTACAGTTTACGCTTTTTGCTTTGTTTTAAATCCTACGGTGGTTGGGTAGTAAATTCATTTTTATGCACCAATTTCATTTAACTATCAATATAAGAACTACAAATATCTATTTTATATTTCACAATTATTTACGTGTTCAATTAGGAATAAAATGGACGAATATTCTTTTTAGGTAATTTAAAATGTCAAAATGTATGCACTTTGAGTTGAGACAACTACAATTAAAACAATAATAGCGGAAGTAGCTATGTATACAGTGTGTGCCATATTTTTAGCAGATTAAATATTAAGAACAACAATCTCAATAACATTGAGGTCCTTGAGTTGGTGGGCCAGTGCTCTAAAAGTCTAACATTGATATCAGTGGGTGGCGTGATTTATCCAACTAAGTAGGTCACTGGATGACATAGATATAATTACCATAGAGAGAAAATTATAAAATTATTTGTATATAAAATATCCAATATTCTGTGGGTATGCTAATATGTTGGCCACTATGGTATTATTCTGAAGGTTGCATAGAATTTATCCCCTTCTCAAATATAATAACTTTAAAATCCATTCTTTTAGTTAGAATTTATTCCCAATACCTATTTCCCGTGTTTTTAAACTAACCACGTCAAGTGCACGATTGATAGGGAAAATTAAATTAAAATTAATTCAAAAGCAGAAAATAGTGTCTTACCCGCCTTGATGTTGGCCAAGAACATGTAGCAATAAACCAAAATCCTGCACAGTATGAAGAAAGACATTATCCACGTGCTTTTGTATAGTGGAGATACATTTTTTAAAATGTAACTATTATGCTGTTAACTTTAATTTATAGTCAAGCGTTGTTATGGCAATGTTGTACGGCTTCACAATAGGCAGCTAAAGCTATGTGAAATAGTACCGCCTCTATATGAAATCTTTGATTTCTATTAATGGTTTACATAACAATGATTAATAAATTGATTTTTCAATCTTTATCAAGTATTTGAAGTAACAAAAAAATAATGTAATTAAATATCTCAGCAACAAAAATAGATATTTAAAAAACTCATTTTTTTGTTTTATAAAAATTAACATTTATAAAATAATTTTAAAATGTTGGCGTTGATTTATTTCATGAAAGTTATAAACATACATAATTGTAAAAAAACTCATGAGGATTTACAAAACAGTAGCTTTAATTGAAATAGCTTGTAGACCCGTCACAAATGCAATATTTACAAGAACTCTCCATGCTTTCAAACAATACCGTCGTTATAAATAAAAACGGAGTAACTCATTTTCTGAATAATTGGTTTCATGCATTGTTCTGCTTGAAGTGAGTGATACAGGTTTTCAAGTTGTTTAAATTTACATAATAAATATAATATTATTGGCCAAAAATGGCAAAAAGTGAGTTAGCTCACACCATAAAATAATTGAAATATACATAAAA
>JAUYWI010109872.1:0-10988 GCA_034780595.1 Parotoplana pacifica
TTTCTGAAGTCCAAAATATATAATCTGAAAATTCAATAGTGCTGTAACGCTGAAATGCCCGTTTTTAAAAAAAGGCCATATGTCAATGATGAATCAGAGATTTGCGAGGAATTTCTTGGATTCATAAAAGTAACTAAAATGGATGCACAGACAATCGCAGATGCTGTTACTTTCTACACTTCAACAATGGGCCTTAATAGACTAATTTGGTTGGACAGGGATATGATGGGACGGCAGTAATGAGTTCCAGAAAAAATGGGGTTCAAAGTAAAGTAGCTGAACAATGTCCTAATGCAACGTATGTGCATTGCCGATCGCACGTTCTTAATCTTGTTGTTTTGAGTAGCTGTAAGTGTATTCCATCCATCAGAGATTTGTTCAACAATGTTGGTGAATTGACTGGTTCCTTGGAGGCAGTGCAAAGAGAAAAAAAATCATCAGTGATGTTTCGTCTCTTCTCCCCCCCTTTTTGAATTTCGTCCCCCTTGCTCAGGTATGATATTTACCCTCCAAATTTCACTGAATCAAAGACACCTGAATTTTCACTGCACTGCACTTTACCGTATATACATAGGTACTTCGGTAGCTGAGATTGGAGTGTACCTACCTACCTACATATATAGTCTTTGATATTTAGTAAATAGAATACATGGACTATGATAGAATGACAGCGTTCAGTTATACTAGTGTTGGTCATATTAGGTAAATGGACTCTAGATTTCCGTGTTCAAAGCTAACATTAATAAAATATTGCTTATAGCTAGGACGAGTTAAACATTACAAAATTTGCGCGTCCCTGGAAATTATTGGTACGGCCATGGCCGGAAATTGACTATATAATTCCCAATAACATATATTGATCTATACAAAGAAAAATACTGGATAAAACGACTTAATTTGAATGTTTTTGGAAAGTAGATTTTTTAATCTTTCTTTTAGATTTAAATTGTGGTCTTTTTCTTCCCATCGCATCTGCCCAAGTTCGTCTTTCTTTAGATGTCTCGAATATTTCCAATTGTGCTATTTTAGGGATTTCTTTTAATCCCAAACTGCAACACAATGCCTTTCTATTTAAATGAGACATCAAAAAACAACAAAAAAGTGGGTCAACTTCCGTTATTGTTTGGTTCTCTCCCAATTTTGTATGACAAAATCCAGTATAGGCTCTAATAATGGAAATATAAGTTTCTGTTGCAATAGCACACAAATCTTTGTCTTCAGCAATCATCTTCTCCATGGATATCTAATAAAAAAAACACGACACACTATAATTCATTTATATAAAATACTTTTAAACTAAGTTGTGAAACTCTTTCGATATAATGCGCAATTATAGAAATAGTATTACTAACAACAACTCTAGACCTTACAAAGGCTATTGATACAGCAACAGCATAAGACAGTTCGGCTCCAGTGGGCAAGGGAACACAGAGATTGGACAGCTGCTCAGTGGCGAAATGTTTCCTTCTCTGATGAAAGCCCTTTCATTTAGCAATGTCAAAACAGAGACAATTTGTCAGAAGAAGAAGAGGTACAGCTTTGTATCCTGGAAATGTTCGACCAATAGTTCATTCCTCTCAAGTGGTCGAATAGACGTTTGGGGTGATTTTGCTGCTGCCATTGGTACGAATTCATGGACGGATGACAGGCCTAACCTATATTGAAGTTCTTCGTGAACATCTGTTTCCATTGAATCTTCCAGGCAATGATACTGTCTTCCAGCAAGATAATGTAACTACCCGAAGATTTGCTGAAAGTGGCATTCAGGTATTCCAGTGGCCAGCTCAGTCACCTGACCTCAATCCCATTAAAAACCTGTGCGGAATTGTGAAGGCAGAAGTTGACAAGATGGTCTCTGGAATGCTGCTCTTCAGGTCTGGCCGAATATCGATCAGAATGTTATCATCAACCTGCTTGAAACAATGCCTAGAAGGATTGAGATGGTGATTGCTGCACGTAGTGGTTCCATCGAGTATTGATTCCTGTCCCCATTTCAGGGTCAACACTTATTGATTGATTCATACTGCTTTCAATGCAGTTGCCTACTTCTTGTTTTACAGTAATTTTGTTGTTATAATCAGATGTAATGTAATCTGCTTCTCCCTTACGACCCACCTTCAATAGCTGCAACTATATCAATATTTTCCACAGAATCCCCAACCTGAACAGCCGTCATGAAGACGCAGAATTAAAATCAAAACACCTCAATGAACTCTCTAACGCCGAAATTATTACTGGGGCAGATGGCTCAACCAGCGATGCAAAGTATGATGGAGGCATCGGAGCCTTCATGAAGTTTTCCAACAACGACGCTCCAGACATCCGTGTTGCTTTCCCTGCAGGGAATCCAATCCTACACCACATTATTGTGGCTCAATATTTGTCCTTCAAGACCTAGTAGATAAGGGCGTTTAAGTTTCATGCCGTCTTACTGTGGAATTGAAAGTAATGAGATGGCGGATAGTGTAGCAAAGAGGGGAACCGAAGAAGACCAGATGGGAGTGCCAATAGATGTGGATTCAGAAAACGCAAATATAAAAAGAGACCAGAACAAAACATAAGAAGAAGCAAGAAAGTCCTGGCACAGGAGGCTCTGTCACGGAAAAAGCAAAAAAAGTAGGTACTATCTAAAAAAGAAGCGGAGACTGCCCACCAGAACCGATAAAGGCTCCAAAAATTGGAAAAGCAGTCAGCCCTTAAGACCGAACTACAAAGAGGAAGAATCTATTAAACACCTTTTGCTGAAATACCCCGAATGGATGACAGAGAGGGAGTTGGTGGGTTTCACGTATAATGACGGGGGGGGGGGGGGTCAGGGAAGAGGCAAAGGATGTCGATTTTTTGTACCGTATAGGGCGACCTACCCTGTAAGTGTCCAATGGGTGCCGGCCAATGTGGTATCACTAGCAACGAAGTAGCCGACGTCCTTGCCAACCAAGGATCTGCAAATCCACAAGGTAATACTGATGAGCAAACTTTGACAGTCCACATTAAATCTTTCATGAACCGCCTAGGTTCATGACCCTCACAGTTCGCACCATAGAATAGCCATAAACAATGAAGGGATTCTAGATACCAACCTCCTCACTAGATAGGACGAAGTTACATTCCGCCAACTTAGGACCGGGCACAGTCCTATCTCCAGGACCCGCCTCTTCAGTGCTGCCATGACTCAATCGCCCATATCATCTGCCAATGCCTACACCACCTGCCTCAGTGCCTCAAACATCTCTCTGCTCCCACACACTGCCTGTGCTTCAAGACAACCCACACAAGTGGCTGATTACATCCCAGCTGCTAGCAAATTTCAGCCTAATCTGAAAGTATGAAATTCTATGGAGGTGATACCACCCCCCCTTTTCTTGTAACCACAGCTTATATTTTAGGTGTGACCATGAAGTGGATATGGAGAAGAATGCAGAAAATGTCATGGCAAAACAGGAAGACAAACGAAAAAGTCTTAGATATCAATGATACCAAGCGTAAGAAAAATGGATAGGTCACATATTGAGAAGAGATAACCTACTGAAAACTATCATTGAAGGCAAATTTCTAAAGAAAAACAAGCCAAGAAAAAACATGTTAACGGCCTTGTAAGAGTGTCATATTCAAGAAAAGGCTCGTAATAGGGAACAGTGGAGAAATTGAAATCCATAGACATGGATCTGCCACAAAGCAGAAAACAGATAGATAGATATAAAGTGGCAGTGGTAACTCCCCCCACCCACACGCAAAAACTAACCGTTGTATCAGGAATCTGTTCAAAATCAAACTGAAGTTCTTCTATACGTATGTTAGCAGCTTTTCGGAGATGTGCTACAAAAGCAACTTCATGATTACGAAGCATGAGCAAAGCAGTGCCTCCTGCTCCGGCTCTCGCCGTTCTTCCGACACGATGCAAGTATTCAGTAGCGTCTCCTGGGATATCAAACTGTAACACCATGTCAACCTACAGGTTAAACCAAATAGAAATTAGGTAACATTGTAGGTACCATACCAATATAATTTATGTATTGATAAAGATGACTTTGCTATAAAACCAATGAAACTGTAAATTGATCCAAGAGCCCGTGAGCTTCACCCTACGGGAACGAGGTCCCAACAGTGACTTATCCCAATTGTTAGATTTTAAATTCAGCATAATGAAACTGGGTCTGCCGTTGTCTCAGCGGTGCCTAAGACTACAAGATTAAATACAGCACTAGCTGCAAGTAATATACTATACATATAAAATACAGATATTTAAAAATGACATAAAATATCTTTAAGAAAACCTATTCCTCG
Source organism: Parotoplana pacifica (assembly GCA_034780595.1). Taxonomy (NCBI): domain Eukaryota; kingdom Metazoa; phylum Platyhelminthes; order Proseriata; family Otoplanidae; genus Parotoplana; species Parotoplana pacifica. The sequence continues at coordinate 4,285 of JAUYWI010109872.1, forward strand.
TGAACGTATGACCACGCCAATTTTTTTAAATTACATGTAACATCAACAAAAGTCAGTTCCCTAAATTGGAAGCAAATTGGATAAACGAGAAAGTTCGATTTTTGAGGGATAGGAATTTAACATAGAAAGGACCTTTTAAGATCCTCTTGTGAGTTTCGGTACCGCACAGACAACGCCAGACCGGACTTCCAGTTTCATTGTACTGAATTTAATATCTAAGCATTACGATAGGTCACTTTTAGACCTCGTTCCCCTAGGATGAAATTCACGGATTAGAATGGATAAGAACAAAATTGACCACGCGCTAATTTATACCCGTAGGATCTTCATTCTATAAGGATAATAATATAGTAGGTATTCGATTTCTATATGTACCTATGTATACTAACCTGAGGAAAATCCAAACCTCTAGCTGCGATTGAAGTGCACATCATAGTTGCACTTGGTGAATTCAAGAATTCATTATAAGCATTTGTTCTTTGTTGCTGAGTCATTGTTCCATAAAAAGATATTACTGGACTGCCAAATTTTTGTAGAAAAAGACTATAGAGCTTCACTTCAGATCTTGTAGTCATAAATACTATGAGCTAAAATAATAGAATAAATACACCATCAACAAAATAAATAATATATACCAAAAAATAATTACTTACATAGGTATCAACCTTTTTATTATTTTGTTTTACCTATTATGATTCTTCAAAATGCAAACATCTCACCGCGTAAATTGTTATCATTTGCATATCAAGAATGTCATATTTCTAGAAATCAACATTTTGAAATAATAAAAATGAATTGCAAATAGACGATATTTTTAGTTTGGAGGGAGGCAAAAAGCTGAAAATGTACATTATTACGAGCTAGGCTTTCTGAAAATGGGCCACTTCGATACCAATATTTAAAACCTACAATATCCAAATATACCTATGATCCAAATTATGATAATAAATTGACTTTTACCAAGTGTATACAAATTTCATAGAAATTGATTCAGTAATTTTTGAGTTATTAATCCTCAGAGTTAGCTTTTTTGTACAATTTATTGTTTCTTCTTTCTTTTTTAACCCTTCGCTGATAAGCCTATTTTTGAAATTTTGTAATCATAGAGATATAATTTTTTTACGAAACTTAATTTTCAAGATATGTTTAGTGATTTTTCAAGAACTAGACACCATGCTTAGACAAGTTTAGTTGAGTAGGTTGTCTCCATTAACTAATATTTACTTAAAGCATGTCATTTAATTTTATATCTGAAAAATAAATTTATCATATATAATTATTTTTGAATATTTACACACATTTGACCATATAATACCTTAGTTACTAATATTTTTGTTTAGTAACTGTTGATAAAGTTGCTACTATAACATAGCAACAAGGATATAAAAAAATATGGTCATATGAATTGTTATTTAATCAGCTTTCCGCTAAGCAACTTTTGCTAGGCATGTCAATGTTGCATAGCAACTAACTATCACATATATTTTTTATTTCATTTTACCACAGATGGCCTTAGTTAGCATACAGGGTGCCAAGAAGTCACGCAAAACTATTGGACCTTATTTGTTTGAGAATATAGTAAACGGCACATCTTATATTGCCATGTTAAGTGACTGACTTTTATCACAACTTAAAGAATGAGACCATAGAGTATAGAATCCCTACTCTATGAGTGAGACCTCACTACACTACACAAGTAATGTCCTACAGTTGCTTGATCATAATTTCCTTAATGCATGGATTGGAAGAAGTGGTAGGTTGGACTGACTTGCACGATCACCTGTTCTCACACAACCAAACTTCTTGTGGAGTACTCAAAAATAAAGTCTACAGCATGAAACCACAAACAACCCTAAAATTACTTGACTGCATTCAGGATGCCATTTAGACTTCTATCAGTCCATCAGTGCCCATCAGTGCCATCTCGGCTGGTGGCAATTTTGAGCCAAATTTCCAGATAATTTATATATTAAATTACTGTACTAAAATCTGTTAATCTGTAATGTTACTGTTCTATTATTCCTTATATCCCATGATTGCCTCAATAAATAAATGTATTAGAAATATTGCGTGTCTTTTTTACATCCTGTACATGATTTTTATTTACTCGACCTTCCACTTAGAGTAATTGCTGCTATTTAATATCAATATTGTATAGCATGAGTTATTTAATAAATCATTAAAAAGGGAATAAAAAAAATGTTTTCTCAAACACTAAAAAAAGAAATAATTGTTGTGTTTAGCTCCAACTCTACATAGTGAGAATGCTGATGTGGCTACAAACAAAATCGTAGGGTACTGCTCATTGTTCAACTTCAGCAAATTCAGTTGTCAATCATTCAATCTCTGCAAGTTCAGTCATTCAAGATTCAATTTCTGCAATTTCAGTTGTCAATCATTCAATCTCTGCAAGTAAAGTCGGCAAATTTATTCATCGAATTTACTGCAAGGACAAGCAACAAGACAGTACTGTGCATCAGAGCTGCTCTGGATTATGCTGACGGTGCTTGGATACTTTTGATAAGTTAGTCCAATCTATGGCATATCCAAACTATATATTGTTAAACTAAACTTGGTCTCCACCAAGAGGACGCAGCCCTTATTCCCATCTTATTTATCCAGACACTTGACACCATCAAAGATCCTGGAAGCAAACATCCATAGGAAATTTTATTTTTGCGATGATCTCGTTCTTATTAAATATTTGTGATAAGTTCTGTCCATGTTTGAATTTGTATGATCATTTATAAGTAGTTGTGCTTCCCGTACCAAAACAATTATAGCAAACTATTTCTAGTAGTTGCTGTTGGTTTAAGAATGTTTCTAAGTGCCCATTCTTTTGGACAGAGCACTGTGGTGTGGTTGCACTATGGGGAATAGGATGTTAGACCATGTATGGTTTGGTATTTCTGAGGAAAGCTCCGGCCTTGTCTTTGTTGTAAATGAGGGTGATCTTCTTGGTCATGTGGTTTTGGGTGTTGATTTTCGTAACAACTAGTGCTTTACCTTTGTTATCAGCTGGTGTTTGCAATCAAACTTACATATAACACCTGAGACGGATTTCGGATCAGTGTTATTGTTCTTCAACAAATCTGTACCACTAAACGGTCTTCGCATTCAGCATTTCCTCTTTGACTTAACGGCCAGCTTTAATCCATTCTTCCTTATCTTTAATACTGTTAATGCCCAATTTCACTAGATCCTGTCTGACACGAACCCTTCCCAAACATAAATCGCAACCCCTCCTCCGTTAGCTTCCATCCTACGCGTAAAAATAGAGTCTTCGTTGATGGTGTATTCCTGCAATGCAATCGCGTCTGGCTTAAGCTCCTGGCATCTTCTTTTTACTTGGTCAGTGTTCCATTGAAGGTTTGAAATTTCTGATTGTCTCTTCTTCGTGGGACTAGGATTCAATTCTATATTCCGACGAGGATGCTCTAGAGGAACCAATATGCCGGTCTAGAAGTCCCGCTCATCAAAACCTGATTTCACTACCATAGTCTAAAGAACCGAATAGCTCCAGTGAGTGCAGTCTTTTGTAGAAACAGGGATTCCCTCGAGAAGGCGACTGCATTGATCCCCAGAGGATGGAGCTCGGTTTGGTTTACAGTTAGTGCACAAGAATAGTAAAGATTATATAGCATTATACCAAGCTATAGATAATTTAAACAATCGACGCCTATGGCTCCCGAATTACGTGCATAAGAATACATACAATCATCATATTTTTAGGTTATTCTTAGATGTAGGTACTTCAATGGAGATGTTTTACTTTTAGCTAACTTTAACGTTTTTTTAGAAAACCTACTGAACGCATTTGTTTTCTTTTGTTTAGTATCTAAAAACATTTTTGTAGAATTCATAATAGTTTATAAGTGATGCAGAAACCAACGACAATATGTTGCACTGGCCAGACCAAAATTTCGCTAACTTAAAGCATTTGCTGGTACAAATTGGGGCTCTGACAAATCGACTTTGAGAACTCTTTATCTCTCACATGATATTTGGAATCAAATACGCGGGAGGTGCCAGAATGACCCCGCTAGGGCCATCCTCCACTGAGATACTCAAACGCATCCATTACTCGTTGTACCAGATCTACACCTATCGACGCCCTGACCCTTGAAGCAGACCTCACCCCGATGAAAGCTTTGCACTGCACATGAAGCAAAACCACCCAAATAGAATACTCTCAGAGAAACGAAGCACTAAAAAACGACTTAAATCAATGCACTCCTGGAAGGAGACTGCACCAAAAATAACTGAAGAAACGGGCTTGGAAAACTTCCATGGGGAACCTTTGGCAATTCCTCCCACCATTATGCAATGGAAAGAGAAATTCCTAAAATTCGATATAGAAGCTAATGAAATCCCTAGAGCCGCAACTCCAGGAAAAGCAGCCGCTCGTCGTGTACTGGAGAAATACTCAGACACTGGCATCTGGGCTGATGGGTTGGCAGAAAACACCTCGTCAGGAGCAGGGTCCATCAACCACTGGAATGACAACACAACCAAAAATCTGCAAACATCAGATAGTGCCTTTGATTCATGTTGCTCTTAACCTAGCCACCAAACACATCCTCCTCAACAATGTCTACAAAGTAAAACCCTAAGGCAAGATCATTTGCCAAAAAGGTTATTCAAATATAAGTAAAGAAAGCCTGGCAATTCACATCCTAAGGAAGAACCTCTGTGATCTCTCAGGCTTAGCCACCATCACAATAGTTTGGGAAGCAGGATATTAAGGTGTTGAATTCAATGAAAAGGTGGATACTTTGGCTAAAGATGCAACGGAATTGCCTCAAACCGACATTCCCATCACTTACCAGACAGCAAAGGCTAGAATCAACCGGCACTGTAGATGCACCAGGCTAGAAAACATCCGACATGACTACCATTATAAAATCACAGGCGGTAAACCACCAGAGTATCGAGAAACTCAACAGAAATGAACGCCGCACTTTAGCCCAACTTCGTACTGGCTACAGTCCCCCAAATCCAAAGTTTTCGCCATCACATATTCATTGCTGATAGCTCCATTCATAGAGTAAATATACCTCTATGGCTCCATCTACCCATACTGCCTAGAGACAGATGTAGACGTCGAATACCTCCTTCTTCACTGCATCAGATGGACCACGCATCGCCTGCAAATATTTGGGCCTAAAGTCAACATCCAACTCCACAATGTTGAACAGAAAAATGTTCTGAAATTCTTACGTAAAATTGGTCGTCTGACTAATGCCTGTGGAGCCAGCTAGCTACGAGCTCCCACCACTTGAAGAAGACATTAAGGAAGCTTACAGATAGCAGAATAGATATTCAACATTTTAAGGAAATACTTTGGAAACATAAATTGACTTCCACGTATCTATAGATTAAATAAAAGAAAGGTTTAAAAATTACCTTTTTATTAGTCCTGTTCCTTTTGAGGAATGATAGTAATGCACAAAATCGACGTTCTGGTGGGCAAATGACAAATGCTTGTTTTAATTCGGAAACGGTCGCTTCTTCTTCTAAGATTTCAGATTGTATTGTAAACTTATTAACTGAACATTTCTTAGAAGACAATGCTCTTGTTCCTATCACCATACACTGATTACGACGAATAAGAAGATCAACTAATTGGCGTGCTTTAATACTTAGCGTCGCACTAAATAACAAAGTTTGGTGAAGAGAAGAAACACTTTGTATAATCTGAATAACAAAACAAAAATATTACTTTACATGAGTAATATTTAGTTGAACATAAGTGAAATCAGTTTACACAGTTGTCCAATGTAAACAAAATTATTTAATAAACACAAAAAATTATAATAGAATTATTTTTAAGTATCCCATGAATGAACTGTTGTCTAACTAGATATCAATGGAAATCCATGCAGCGATTGTACTTGGCTTTTTTATACAAAAAAATAAATGATAATATTTTTTTTAAATGGTAACAAAATAGGATTTGAAAAACTGCGTACCGATTATTTTTTATTTAAGTGAACTGATGTCCTGATAGGGAAACTATTCCCCATTGTCTTTTCTTGTTTCGAATAAAAAAAGACTATTTAGCTCGGGCTTTGACATCTTTTCAAGGGGTTTGATACATGAAAACCATTTATTCAACTAACTGTTAAAAATTTTATTGCCTCTGGCGACTTTTGTATAAAATATAAAATAAGTTACTTTTGAAAAATGGACCTCAAAATGAGCATTTATGAAAGTAATGTATCCAAGTTTTTTAATGGCATTCTACTTCAAAACTCATTTTTCGGGTTTTATTTCTTTAATTTTATTTGCTAAGTCGGCCTCTTCTAATGCGCTACTAAATCTTAATGTTGAAGATAATGTTAGATCTCATATGGGTGCACCCAATTTTGGTGATCAAGGCATGCTGCGAACTTACCGAAATATTCGCCTTTCATTAATACTTGCGAAATGACAAGCTCTTGCCTAAAAACTGCTGTCAAGAGAAGCCTTACAGAACCTGCAGTGCAACTAGAAATTTATGAGCCGAGTTCATAAACCATATTATGCAATACATGTCAGCATGTATACGTAAGGATGACATATTCGTTTAAAAGTTTAATTTATATTCATTGCATTTTTATATTGCTTTTGTATAATATACATTGATTAAGTATAGGATAACTACCTGTTATCAGGAGTTAAACGCTAATATACCGAGTCGGCGCAGCCGACGAGTATATTTA
>JAUYWI010109883.1:0-10987 GCA_034780595.1 Parotoplana pacifica
ATTGATCATTTAAATGAATGCTGGAATTATTAATGAATTCAGCCTCTTGGTAAAATTAACACTGAAAGCCTAGTTGATCGTCCTGGTATTCACGTAGTCCTCGTTTGGAAATTAAAGTAGATATTTTCAACTAATAAATAGTCATTTAAGATGCCTAAATGAAACCTCTCAGAATTTCCGGGGATTTTTGAGACATACTGTATAAAGAGAAAGGCAATAAATTATATATATATATATTTTTTAAAGTTTCTGATAATTTTTAATGAACATACTAGGTGCCATAAATGATACCAAATGACTCTTATCTGAAGACCTATGACGAACGATTAATCAACTTAAAAATCAAATAATTTTTTAAAGGATGTACGTATTAGGTAGATATAATCGCTTTTTATTATTCCATGTCAAAAAATCTGAAAAGCAAACTAATTCCGAATAATTTTATTTCTATTTCTTGTATCCACAAATTTAAACAATGTGATTGATCAATGAATAAGTTTGAATGTGGCACTTCTCGATTTTAATTTCGTTTTTGGTCTACAGTATTTGTCTTAACTTTACTGTTGACTACTAAGTCGATAATTAGTTTTGTAAAATCTGCTGCAATTCACCATTTCTTAAACATGTGTGTAGTGGATGGTTTAATTTTTAATATGTGATATTTCTACCTAAGCATTGCAATACAGATACTTTCTTATCTATGCATGCATGTTAGAGAGAAAAGAAACGTGTTAATATAGAAAGTATCATCACAGAGAAGTAAATGCAGTTGAATATTACAAAATTTACACATTTGTAATACATATTAGATCCATCACTTTTTGAAAATTTTATGTATAAAGCCAGGTGATATTATACGAATTGGTAATAGATTATTTAAAATCATTTACATATATGTAGATCGGTAGTATGTATTTAGATATTAGTGTGAGATGGGTGTAACAGCTGAATATGCTTATTATTTAGATTGCGGTGGTTGAAAATGATTAAATACAAAAACACACAGTAAAACAATCCCAATTAAAATTCATATACGAGTATAAATGTGTAAACTCACAAACGACAAAACAATGCCAAATACCGTCAAAATATAGGTGCCTGTTTAGGCATGAATATTAAAAATGACATATTGCTGTCCATACTATTAAAAAAATTAATTAAAAGAAGATTTTGCTTCAAGATTCATGCTTTAATATTTTTAACAATTTTTTTGGCTTACTGAAGAAGTTTTTAAATTACAATTTTTAATACTTGGAAATGTTACCTGTGAATTTGTAATTGTCCGACAATATGACATCAATAATTAAGACTAGTCTACCTTTTTCTTTCTGTTAGCGAATTACTTAGGTAATATTATTTAGTTAAAATAATGTGGTTCACTCTAAGCAGCATTTTAATTTTAATAATAAATCTTTAATAAAAAGCCTTTATATATAATTTTTATATATAATTTTTTTTAGCAGTTAAAGATTTATTATTAATATTATTTAGTAACTTTACAAAAATCTTAAATTTTTTACAAATTAGTTTGTAATCTTACATACTGCTTTATAAAAAAAATACTTAAAAACTAATAGTTTTGTAATGACTTTAAAATGAATTTGGAATGCATCTACCAGGTTCAACATTATTAGAACTCAATTTCAGACTTTCAATAAAGCTATTTCTTTTTTTGCACACCAATTACATATCAGAAGAGGAAAATGATATTCCAATGATTTTCAAGGAAATAAAACATTCAATTAAGTTCATTTTTTACACACACAAAAAATCAGAACGAACATTTTGAACTATTTTTACTATCCATTTTGGCAAGCGAAGTAATGATTAGGGAAGCACCCCAAAGAACAAAAAGTACCAAAGACTTTAGGAAAGTTCTAAACACTAGGAAATTCTAAACGCTAGAAAAGTATCTAAACACTAGGAAAGTTTTAAACACTAGGAAAGTATCTAAATACTAGGAAACTACCTAAAGACTTTTACAAGATCTATTAATAGCATTAGAATAGATTTAGTGTAGCTATGATATAAATTTTCTATTATAGAAATAGCCATTAGGTAAATGAATTAATAATTTCACAGGAACAAAATTAATTTAACGATTGCATATTGTATTAGAGAAATGAAAGATGAAATGATATAAGCAACTACCACCTATATGTATGTATGTTGCTTTAGTTATTTACCAAAAGTAAACATCAGTCAAACTATAAATTATCCTAATAATACGTAGATAATATGTTATTGCTGCTAAAGACAATATCAAGGGAAAATAGGTTATGTAGATCATTATATTAAATATACCTAATAGAAAATTTATATTATTAACTATTGATTTCGATGGAAGATAATCTTCATTGTCTATTAGAAACGTATCTAATAGTCTAACTAACTCATCTAGATACGCAAAATATGTACCTAATATTATATTATTACAAATTAGAAATCAATAACAAAATCCAAAATTTTTATAACGGAGCTATTTCGCATTTTTAAATTGATATAGACAGTAATTTATCATCATTACTAATCCTAATTGGTTAACTTTCCATTGATCGATTGTTCCATTACACATATTTGGTTGAAAGAGGGTAAAACTTTAAGTACCTATTTTAGATATAGGATGTAAAGGTTATTTCCGCCGTTTTTTGCGGAAAAATTATAACTGAATATATGCATATGTTTTTTTAATTATTGTATCTATATTTTTCATGTATAAAACTGAATTTTCATGTCATGCCATGTATAGGGGTTTCAAAAAATGTCGTTTTCTATGTTTGAAGCAAATAATTAAAATGTAAGAATTTCTATTATTTTTGTGTAGAAATACGAAATATTATGGTTATTGATTAATCTTGTATAAATATGAAATGTCTTTGAACATAAAATCTATGCATAGATAGTTTTTGAAATCTAAACGTTTAAACTGTGCTTTGCGCGGCCACATGTCTCCAAGGTGACCAGCGATTTCCTCCGAGACAGCAACATCGGCAGAATTGTCCAACCTCCGTATTCACCAGATATCGTTTTATTTTCCGTAATATGGAGGTACATCGAGCACACATTGAATTCACCGATCGACAGTCTGTTGTAAATTTCTTGGATAATTACCTTGATCAATTCAGTCGGTATGAACAGAGAGTTCATTCGGCTTCGTGAGAATCTTCAGAAGATTATTGACAAGAATGGGGAATACCTTGCTTGAACCTCTACACTATTGCATATCTTTGTATAGGATTGCTTATGAATCTGTTTGATAATTGAATATATTATACCTACTGTTTTAATATAAACGATATTTTTTAAACCCCCTATATATAAACCAGACGGGTGGTTGTTTGATGTCCCTACAATACCCATGTCCACATCCTCTATGGTCACCTATGTCCAAAACCAAATTTGCAGAAGCTCTGGGTTAGCCAAATAAATGAGATGCAAACTAATTTGGTACCACTGTAATAAAAACTTATATACTTTAGCATGTCCATATTGGATATATACCTACTGTTTTAATAAAAACGATATTTTTTAAACACCCTATATATAAACCAAACGGGTGGTTGTTCTAAAAATGCAGGCTGGTCTTAGTTAAAAAACGCTGCAAAATTTTAATCAAATTTTGTGATTACAATTTTCATAATTCTTCTTTTATTAGGCGCGTGGTAATCGAATTTGGTGGGGTAGACGCAGAGCGAATCCCGCACATTTATATCTAAAAAAGCAATGAAATTGTCTTTTTCTAGTTCATGGGTAAATTTAATACAATTGTGCTGATTGTTTATGTGATTAAGGAATCTATTAATATTGAAATTTGGACAAATAATAAGAAAAATGTAATCTACATATCTTCTGTAAAAGAGGGAGCAAGCTTATCTATAGCAGATTCTAGCCATAAGGATTCATTAACAGCAATAACAAGATTAGCTAAAGTAGGAGCTAGGGGAGATTCCATGGCTACACCATCAGTCTGTCTATATAATTTAGAATTAAATAGAAATTTTCCTGAAGTGGCAAATTTTAATATTTAACAAAGTATATTTTCTCATAGCTAGGGGCATGAATACCGTTATAAACAAGAGAAGATGCAAGTTCAATAGTTTCATCTAAAGGAATGTTACTGAATAAACCTCTGCAGCAGAATTCGTGAACATAAACAACAAGGTCCTATTTCCAACTATCTATTGGACTGAGAATTGCACCAACAACTTTCATGAATGTTTCTCAATTTTGGATGTTACTACCACTGAGTTTGAATTGGCAATCAAAGAGGCTGTCCTTATAAAACACTTTCTCCTAAATTAAATACTATGGTACTCAACAATGGTTCCACATTCAGTCTAAAAATATCTTAATCAGTTTTTTTAATATATTTATTAGGACTATGTATGTATGTGCTTTTCTATTAATTATATGTTTTTATTTATATCTAAGGTTTTGTTTACTAGAGGTTTTGTTTATATCTGACTTATTTACTATTCTAGCGGTATTTTATGCCTTGAAAATGTATTTTACGAAACAAAGGTCGGCAAAAAATATATATGGTATCTTATTATCTTGATTTTCCCCCCTATAATATGTATGTATCTAATTTTTAATTTCTGTGTTGGAAGACGAAAAAAATTTCAATCGACCATTCTATGGTCAGTGAATAATAATAGTAAAGTAAAATTAATTGGAAATATCTGTTCTTTAGTACCAAGTCAAAAATATAGCTCTATCAAAAGGTAAAAGTTTAAGTCAAATGAATTTGGGACTGACCCAGCAAATGCCTTAAAAATATTTTTTACAATTTATTTCTATTTTCTTAAATGGAATCGTTCTCATTTGACATAGGGCATATGTTTAATAAATAATTTCATCCCAATCGGTCCATAGGAAATGTCAGTATAACAGGAGTGGGTTATACCTCCCCATCCCCCAAAGCCAACCAAGTACTAAAAACGTGAAATCTAACAAATAAGAAAATAGTTGGTAAATAGTCAGCACGAGAAAATAGAAGAAGAAATATTAGTTGGTAAATAGTAGAAACTTGGTTATAACTTGAGTCTTACATTCGAGTTCCATTTGAAATGGTATCTGATTCTTCAATTACATCACTACTAGTAGACCAAACGTCATCAAAATCATGACGATCGCCATTCATACTAGCTCCTGATAAAGTAACGCCCATTGCTTTCAACTGGCGCATGTATCGCTGAAATTCAGCTGTCAGCTCATCTGGCGCTGTACTAGCATCCTTGTATAAACTATTTGAGGCCTCTAATACAAAAGGACCTCTCAGTAGATTTGTTGATCTTTCTGGGTCACCGGGTCCCCCAAAAGATTGAACAAGACCACAACGACCTGGATCATAAAGTCCTAGACTTTGTAAAACACTGCGTTTCTTCTTATTGGTATAGTAAAAGAGAATTAATTCACGCATTGTTCTTTGAGGAAACTAAAAGCAAGAAACATAATCATCCCATAAATTAAAAGTACAATCTTTTATAAGTAATCAATATCAATCAATGCGAGAGTGTGTCTATCCCACAGCAACTCGGGAGGCCTGGATTGCTGCCTTCCACTCATTCCTGTTGTTCATCAAGGTATAAGTAATAACAAACACAAATTAGGTTCAATTAGTACACATATTATTTCGAATTACTATATTTTCGCAAACTATGTTCAGTCATCATAACTAAACATACACAGACCGTTCAAAAGAAACGTCACACACACAGTCTTATTAAAATAAAATCGGTAAATTGGTGGATCAACGTGGTAATGGCCTAAACTAGAAATTCCATGCGTACAAAATTCTTTTGCGGAGCTAATACTATAAAAAATTGTTTAGACCCCCCCACCGGTCTTGTTGACGGCCCTCTGAAGATGATGACCTAATAATTTTTGAAAAAAGAATTTGTCCAATTGACTTCAGATTTGTTGAGTAGAACCATAGGCACATAAAAAGGACAATTCTGAAAGATTTTTTCTCAAAAATATTGATTATCGATTTTATAGATAAATTTTAGTTATTTTTGAAGCCCAATTATTGATTTTTCTTTCTAAAAAAATCGTTTACCCTAAAATATTGTATATGAGTACCAAACTTTAAAACAATCCATCCACGGGGAGTATGACATACTAGGAGGGGTGTTTTGGCATGTAAGATGCAGCGTTTCTTTTAAATGGGCTGTATCTACTTCTTCTTCATCAATTGCCCTCCACTTGGGCCGCGGACGAAGCTGGCCCACTTTGGTCCGATCGAGGCGGGTAACGGACTTATATTTCCAGACAAGTTTGGTTGGTGTCCGAAAACAAGAACATCCCTTTCGGATTGGAGATTTTGACAATGTTGGAGGGTGTGGTCGACCAAATCACCTGATTGCTTGCATCTGTCACAAATTGAAGAGGTGGCTTCATGTAATTTAAAGTTGTACGCTCTCACCGGAGAACAATGGTCAGTATAAGTTGATGGAAAATTATTTCTTTGGTGCGATTACGGCTTTAGTGGTGATTTCTGTTGTTCTTCAAGGATACAGTTTTTGATGGCGAACTTGGCAAAATTCATTGGGATACTAACCTTCTTCTGGTCCATTTCACCTTCAAGATCCGTATGGCGGTAAGCAACCTCATTGCGAGCTGATAATGCCACAATGCAAGGTAACTAGTTTGTTCTGTGTATTCAGGTGGTTGAGACTTTGGCAGATGTTTTGGCCAACAGAGTCGTCTTGATTAGCAGGCCATTTGGAAAGTTTTTGGATGCTAGTTTTGAAGGTTGCGTTATTCCAAGGAAACGAAAGCAGAAGGATTCCTGTGGGTATCTAAAGTTCTTTATGGTTGAGATAAGAATTCCCCCTCCATGTGTGTGCTCTTTCACTGAACCATCGGTCCAAACTGAGAGATCCCGATAAGTCCTATTAATGGTGTCAAGTGCTTTGTTCTTCTTAGTCTCAGATGTTATTACAATTTTGGTGGAAGTTGTCTCTAAAATTATAGAAACTTTTATTCCAATTTCAGGGCAGTTTTACTTCATCTAGAGGTTTGGTAGGGAATGGTATTATCAGTCCCAGAGACACGACAGACTTCCTCACCGGCGCTTTCGGAACTCATGAGAAACGTTGAGTCTTCTGTCTTAGCTTTTTGTCATGAGAATGTTGACGGGGATGTCGCAACTACATCAACAAACCTTTTCTATGGAGATGCCACAGAGCCTTTTAATTCTGGTGTAGGTTCTCTCCAGGTAAGCTTCTTGCATGGGTTTATCTTTGGGGGTGGTAATCATACAGCCAGTGATAAGGCGGGTAGTTCTATGTTCTATGACTTCCAGTTATTTGGCTGTTGCTAAGAAAGGGTCCCCATTCACCCAAACCGTAGTCGAGGGTAGCTCTATTCTATTGTTTATAGATAGTTTTAGTACGTTTGTTCCTAAGGCCATGTTTCATATTGGTTAATCTTCTAAGGATGTTGATTCTGGAGGCCACGTTCTTCTTTACATTTGCGGCTTCTGCGTTGAAGCGCATACCTTCATCGAAGGTAACTTCCATGAAAGTAGGATTAGTGATTTGTTCATTATTTTAATTGTCATAAGATTGAGTTTTCCTTTCTTTGGGATCTAAGGTAGCTAACATGTGGCAGATTTCGGTAGGACTAACTTATGGAGATCATCAAGCGCTATATATACTCGTAAAATAAGTCACCCCTTTGAAAAGTTTCAAGCAACAAATATAACTGCTATAGTTATAAAACCCACTGTCAGTCAATAATTAGAAACTAATCCATAATTGCAATCAAATTACTAATATCAAATATATGAAAGTATAACATACTAGGGATCTAATGTCAGTTTCATATCAAAGTAGCAAAACTAAATAATTGGCTCCTACCATTTGTTTGATACGGTTAAAATCTTTCTTCTGTGTACGAACAGACACAAAAAATTTCTTCTTCTCTCTTTGGGTCCAATTGTCAGACATAGGGCAGAAATTTGACAAGTCATCAAGCGCATGAGCCATATCTTTTCCATGCCAGCTTAGCATTGCTAATGCCTGTTCTTCATTGTATCTAAAATACATACAGATGAACTACTCACTCAGATCGATCTCTTTCGGTAAATACAATATAATTGATTGAAACAAAATACAACTTATTGTGTGGATTTAACATACAGAGATATGAAATACAAAGACATGGAACGTAAATAGATAATACACAAAACCGATAACTTAGACAAATTCCAACTAGATTTCAGTGAATAAATTCTAAACAGTGTGATTGCCCTATCCACCTAGCAACATTAGAACGTTTGATTCTACTTCTCTCTAAGCATACAATAAAATTGTTCGACAACATAACTACAACTTAAATGTAGGATTTCAATAAAAATATTTTAAATAAAGACTTTGTGGCTGCAGCATGAATTGCCTTAAAATCTCAATATAGTATAACATGAGCAGCGTTTATGGATAATTTCAAAATTTATTTAAAAACGAAAAATAAGCTAATGACTTACCCATACTTGTTTGAGGCTACATTAAGAAAAGCAGCTAACTTTTCTTCCTGTGTACGAGCCATTGGTTTCCATAAACAAATATCATGATCTGGTTCCTGTAAACAAATACGACTCTCTGGAGCTACCTGACCAGATTGTTGGAATGACATTGGTCGTCCTGTTCGCCGCTTTCGATTGCTCATTACAGATGGTTGACTGCTAGTAAGATGTACAGCTGGAGCAATCATATCAGGAATAACAACCTGAAAATTATCACCCATTCGAATTGTAGCATCTAAATCAAAAGGAAGATTAAATTGTACAGTGACCATACAAAAACTATTTACAAAAAATAATCTTGAGTATCTCATATCTTTTATCAGATGGAACACATTATGTAAGTCTATTAACTTCAATGAGAGGAATATATGTCTGACAAGCTAAAACTTTCACACAACCTTCATATAAATCATTAGATAGTTGTGTGAAAATTTTGCCTTTGTTGGGTCATCTACTTTTCTCACAAGTGACTATTGAAAATAACATTATAAAGTATGAGAATTCAAAGTGGTTAATTTTTTTTAACTGGTGGTATAGTACACTAGTCAGTTTCAAACAGTTTTGTATGCATTATCCACTGAAATCAATATAGTTAGTGTAGTTAGTTATAATAATGTGCAAAAGTTATTGTAATACATAGAATTTCATGTTAATAAAATATAGCATGATTTAAGAATAAATAAGCTAAAGATATTTTAGAGAGCAATATACACTAAAAGGCAAAAGTTTCTGCCAATCTGCGATAGCCTCAATGTTATTTATTAATTTATCATTCTATAGATATAGGCTAACGGTTATAAAGCTAGTCTTTAATTATTTTTCACTGATTTAAAGTAATGGGTTTAATTTCGTAGTTATAAATTAAAGTTGAAATTACCTAGCCTTTACTAACTTTTTACTTTTTTTCGATAAATTTGGTAGTTGTAAAAGTAAAGTAAAGTAAAGTCTTTACTTTTTTATAAAAATAACTGCCAGGTGATAGTCTTTTTCGCATCTTTCTCATATCAAATAAAATCAGTTTTTAGGATAGAGTAATGGGCATTTGATGAATCAGTCAGATTTCGCTATTTTTAAAATATAATTTCTTTTTATCCAATGATAATTAGTTAAAATATTTAAAATGCAAATCAACAAAGTTTAATACCCTAGTAAAGACTATTTTTATAATTACCATTTTCAGGTGCAATAAATACAGGGGGAATGTCCTGTAGTTATAAAAAACAGTTTTCATTATCCCAGTATTTACTGTACCTGAAAATGTTAGCTATAAAAGACTGTGGATTTAAACCATAGATTGTCTTGGGTGCATCTAATGTCAATTTCTATTTACAATAGCAATACAAATTCCATTGTCTAGATAAAATCTATTAATAGTGTCCTAATGACATTGGGCCTATAAAACTAAAAAAATGTCACTTTGTTATAGAAACTTTTGACTTTTAGTGTAAAAATGACACAGATGTTATGAAAAACTAAAATAATATTGCATCCCAAACATTTCTATCAAACTGCAAACAATGAAAAAAAGTTCCGAATAATGAAAATAGCAACCAAAAGTACTGATATTTAAATATTGCAGTAACACCAAAAATATCTGTGGTATACTAAGTTGGTTGATTTTTGTAACAACAGGAATGTCACTACATCCAAATTGGCTAATTACCTTTGTTTCTATTGACAGGTTACACCACTTTGGAAAATACATTGCCAAAATCAATTAGAAAATCAGTTTAAAAAACAATGATGCTCTGATTTTGCTAGCAGGAGCTTGGGGATGAAAAGTACCTTGTTTGAAGTACCTGCAATACTTACATTGGTTCTGCATTGAGGATGCTGCTGGAACATGGATACCCTATTGTGCCCCTTAATACCTGAAAAGACTGAATCCAACCAGAATAGAACTGCCAGAATCATCACAGGCTGCCCAAAGAAAACAAACACTGATGACTCTTTGGAGGAAGTTAGATTTGAACCTATCCAAACCAGGAACAAAGCCAAAAGGACTATCCTCTATGACAAAACATGAGAAGAAACTTGTCAGATCTCAAAGAAGATTACTGATAAAGAATGGATTTTGAGGATGAAATAAAAAACCACGCCTGGAGAGATTGGGTCAAAGACTTGAAACTAATCACAAGATTAACAGTCCTACATCAGTGTTACCCCATGGCACTGGAACCAATGCAGCTTGAGAGCGATTTCGAACCTGATTATGAAAGGCAAGAGTGAAGCGGTGGCTGAGGTGGTGAGTAGGCTGGTGGAGTTATGGGAGGATGGAAGGGAAGTTGTGATGATGTGGGTGCCAAGCCACTGCGGGATCGAGGGGAATGAGTTGGCGGATAGGGTTGCTGATGGACCAGAGAGGAGTTTGGTGCACCTGGGAATAGATGAAGAGAAGGTTAGGCAAGGTGGATAAGAGGAGAGAGTGGGAGAATAACAGGATGGAGAGGGTGTATG
>JAUYWI010109894.1:0-10987 GCA_034780595.1 Parotoplana pacifica
TTATTAAAAACCGAATTATTCCGACTTTGATATTCTAAATGAATTGTCGTTAAATAAAGTATTATTATTATTATTATAAGGGAGGCACTTATCTATGGGTTGTACAATCTTGGACAAGTCGAACATCATTAATGGAAACAAGAATCCTCACGCAATTACTTTGCTTAAAATTGATGGAAAGGATGGCACGGAGTTTCACAAAATTTTCTTATCGCAGCTCTTCAATTTTAGTAGGAAACAGAAAAAAGGAACTCATAAAGATATATATTATTGCAGAAAAAGTTCTTATGATACATGCTATTTTTGAAGATTTGGCACCTCAGTTGGCTCAGAAAAACTACGTTTTGACAGACGATGATGTAAAAGCACGACATGGATCACAGTATTAATAGATGCACACAAGTTATGTTGAACCATTTTTGACGGAATATCCATTCCCAGGTGCTCCAAATGACCGCAGTGAAAGCTTCATTTATTTTGAGTGAAGTTTTAAGTTCTTCATTTTCTTTTTCCAGTAGAATTGGACCTTCAATTCCGCCAAGGTCTCACCCTCCCTTCTTTTTTTCTTTCTTGCTACCCCCCCCTAATTCTTCTTTCATCCCCTCCGTTTGTTTTTTCGCCCTCCCTTCATTTTTCCTTATTTCTACTCCTCCCCTTTTTTATTCTTTCCTCTCCTCCCTTCTTTTTTTCTACCCTTCCCCCCTTTTTTTCTTGACTCCCTTTCCTTTTTTGAATTTTTTTTGGGGGGAACACATCCCTCCTTGCTCAGTTATGCTGGGTAGGGCTAATATATTTTTTAAACCCTTTTTCTACTGTCCTTTTAAACTTTCAAAATGCTTTACATTTCTAAGGGACTCGTGTAACCTATATCCCAATTTTATTGCCTGTGCATCAAATTGCAACCCAAACATGTAACTTTTTTTTAGATAAGATGAAATAATCTAATAGTTGGGCAAAATTTAAATAGGCTCACATTTTACAAGGACAGGTCTGCCCATCCTTCAGCATATAAAAAAATAAAATTTCAAGGTTACAAGTCACGTGATATCAGCTAAAAGGGCTAAAAACATCAAATTTGAATGAAAAACTGAACAATACGAAATCAACTTAAATTTGACCAATATTATAAAGCCGACAATTTAGGCGTATAATTCAAAATAGTTGATAGATATGAATCCCATATTTTAGAATTACTGACGTTAATATCTTTCAAACAAAAAGAAGAATTTTGTAATTACCTATTTTGGAGATTTTTTAGGTGCAATCAAGATATGCTTCCATGAAATAAAATGGATTAGCCCAACAAGACAATGACAACTACATCTATCACCCTGCCAGTAGGTAGTGATTACCAAGGACAACTAAATACATAATATAAATGTATTTGTAATAATATGACATAAGATAAAAAAGTTAGAAATAAAATGTAATACAAACAAAACATATAAATAGTAATAATCACAAACGTTTTATAGGCAGTATCTAGAGCAGTGGTAAGTTCTAAAAATATCACAATAAATAGGTTAAGTACATAACAAATCTAAGTGTTAAAAAATGAGTCAGTGCCATACAAAATACAACCATTTTGAAAACAAATGAATACACAATGGAGTACCTAGAGATAAATTGTCCACTTTCTTAACCTGTTCAAAACTATTCATTTTAATACTTTAAGACAAATAAAGCCAACTATTGAATGACTTGGGTATCTAGTGCATAACGTTATCAGTCCTTTGAATAACTTTTGATGATGTGCCAAGTTTGCAAGAAATTATATTAAATTGTAGAAAATTATTTAGAGGTTTTCATTAGTGCCACTGCAAATTAACATTTGGTGTAAAATGAAATTCATTCTCCTTAATAGATATCGATTTTTATGGACAACAAGTACTAATACAAAATGTCATATACAAAAAATGATTGTACTCGTAGAATTAATTACATTGCGTACGTATTTAATTTGATACAATGTTCAGTATTCGACAAAGATGGAATTACATTACATAGAAGTAATAGTCATACAAATCTAGAATCTCCGTGTAAGTACCTACTAGTATGTTAGCTAAATCAGTGCACATATTCAATTAAATGTTGTTGTATTCAAATGTGCAATTGTTTAAAACAAAACTTTACTATTATTATAGGCTGATTCGTAAAAATGTGGTTTAATAAGAATTATTTTAATTACATAAGTTTTTTGATATCTCTGAAACCACTGAACCAATCGCTTTGAAATTTGGAACATTGATATACATTATCTATAAAAGACACAACATAATTTGTTTGAACTGGCCACAAAGGACTAAAATAGAAGAAACGACTTTTTAACGAATTAGCCTATAGATCAGAATAAGGTTTGGTCCTTACAAGACAAAAAATTAGAAACAAAGAATGTTATCTTTAATATTTCAGCAATTATATATTTTAGTACATTTCTTTCCATGAAATAATGTTTGCTATTAACTTGAACTTCTCTCAGAAGACGCATTCATTTCTAACTAACTTGATGCTGATACAGATGAAAGACATTTTATATAACTTCGTAACCAAAAATAATATTTTCAATTCAATAAAATAATTATTTTCCTTTAAAATTTGGAACCTAATAGCCTAGTGTAGTAAAATAATACTTAGATATAATTATGTCGCATTACAATTGTTCTTGTATAAACGGATAGTATTATAGAGAGAAGTTTAAATAAAAAAATATATTATACAAAATAATAGTTTATTTCGTAATTTTAAATTGATATAATACACGATGCGAAAGGGTAGAGTTCAATTTGAAGAAAATCTAAAACACTTTTTAATACAGCGTAAATTTTGTAGCCAGGATTGAAAACAAATTTGCAAGTCCAATTGGGGCTGCTATCGTGTTAATTTCAATAAATGCTAGCAATATAAAATGAAATAAAGCCTAAATATACTGAAAAATAATTTCTATAGATGTTTTTGTGAAAATAAATCATATTTGTATATTGACGGCATTATCAAATTATCAGGCTACAAATCTAACGATTAGAAGCAATGCAGTGTTACAAGACGTACCAATGTGCTCAGTTAAAGCAGTAGTAATAATAGAAGTAATAATCAGGATTGTTGTACGTTACGTATTTGACGCAAAGTCAATTTTAGAGAACCCATTTCTCTCGAGATACGCGTCAGTTTCTCTTCAAGCCGCGCCTAAAATAAAATAAAAACGCTCAAGTATTTATCATTAGCCTTTCATTGCATGTTTTCATTCTTCAATAAAAAATCCATTACATTATTACACAGAAGAGCAGAAAAAGAGACACAATCAATAGTCATCTTGACCAGATTCAATTCAATGCTTCAGTATATCCTAAATAATCCAAAATGTACTAAAAAATTCTCATTATACAGGGGGCATAGTGAAAAGTCGTATATGAAATTTGGTCGTACTAAAATGTCGTATGTAATTTAGCCATACTAGAAAATTCATGCTAAAAATCCACTGCAAACTTTAAAAAACATAATTAAATACAATAATTTATGACAAAGATATTTTGGATCTTAAGTTACACGCCTTCTATAATCCAATTCCATGCTAAACAATTCGCTGTTTACCACCAAATATCAATGAATTGCACTCCTATTCAGCCTCTGACCGGGTTTGTTGCAATTCACACCAATATGGAAGGTCACAAATAATGTGAGAGATCAATAATTTTTGAGCTCATGGTCCAAAGTGAACGACACTAGATAGAAGTGCTTGCAAAAAAAGATGCGTTTATCCAATTTCTAGGTAAATTGAATGCCCATTTTTAGCTCTATTAGCCGTTCGGTCCAAATTGTTGGATTGCTTACTCTCTTTTCATCTTGCTTGCTTCAGTCATTGAATGTTTTTGTCAAGATAATCTTGGATGATCACTTTATAGGCATTAGCTGAAACAGTTTTGACAATTATTGATTGTTTTTAATTTCAAATTTCTTTGTCATCATTGTGTAAATGCCAAGGCGCTCTATATCAATCCTAAACAAACGTCATTGTTTTCATTTTCATACAACTGCAACTAGGTTTCTTATTCAACAATTACCAAGACAGCTTCTTACCGCAATAAACAGAAAGTTTGATCGCATTTTGACTAGGTTCAAGTAATTGGTTAAAACTCGGTACAAATAATATTATCAGTAAAATTTAGCAGCTTCAGATACTTTTCTAGAAATCCCTGAAGCACTATTAACCCAAATATTCTCGAAAATAAAAAAACACAAACTCAAAATAATTATTATTCAAAAATTCTAGAAATCGATATGTACGAAATACAAAATAAAAAGCAACATTCATCTTTACTCCTCGGTTCACAAATCATAAAAAGACAAGTTGGTGCAAACTGGCAAATAAAAGTGCAAATCACCACACAGTGCAACTGTTATTCAGAGGAACCGTATTGTTTGTTTCTCAGAATGATAGGTAGGCATACAATTACCAAGTTGCTCAAGTCGTATTGTAGCCCGATCGCTCCTGCATTACAACAAGTAATAATAGATCAACATGAATTAGAATGCGCCCATCAAAGGTCCTAAACATATTTCCAATAGCCCTCCCCCCGAAAAGGTTAATGGGAAATAGAAAAATAACAAAAAATAGTATAAAATGGGACGAGCAAATGCAATGCATGCAGTTTCTTAGGAGGAAACAGTGCTAGTTCTGTGATGGAACAAAATCGAGAAATCTCTCTCTCTCTCTCTCTCAACTGACAGGACATAACAGAAGCTGTACCTGTAGAATGCACCGGGATAATATGCTTCGATTTTGAATAAAGCACAATATTTTGTTGAGGCAAAAAGAAAAAGAAAAGTAAATACTTGGAATTTGCAGACACAGCAATGAGGGTTGACTCAGTGACTCGTGGTCGCCAGAGGAATCAGTGTCTCAACAAAGATTGGAATGAAAGTTGGCTTTTGTGTACTAAATTCTTTTCAGTTATTTTTATGTAAAAAATACAAAGTTCATCCCAAGGTCATGTGGTCATGTGATGACCCACTAAAAAATGTTGTGGCCTAAGTGAGCGTCCCTATTATCTACAATATTTCTTTAAAAATGCCAAGAAATTTTATCAAAGTATCTGTGTGTGTGTGTGTCAAATTTTCAATCCAAATCAATACGCGAGAAATACGAATTTCTGTGATTTACCGTCTTTTATGTGACTAAGAATTAATATAGTTATCTGATCATAACATCTTTAAATACATCAATATTGCACTTTTGTTTTTTATCTATTCATTCTGTATGCATATGGAATCTAAGCCACTCGAGCGATAACTGACAAAGTCATCCATTGTCACGAGTATAGACAGGCTCCATTACAACTATTCCACGAGATGGTTCCCTACCATTAGCAACTTATGACTTACTTTATCTTCTCGTGCGCTGACCTTCATCCCATTGAAACTGATATGGCCGGTACTTGAATAAGCAGACAGTTTTGCTTCTACAGCTCTCTTCTCAACCGATAGATCATCAAGTCGGGCTTCTAGGTGACGAAGGTTCTTTGATTCCGATATCGTTTGCGACATTCCCAATCCGATATCCATTATAGTGCCATTGCCGTCGTCTAACCAAGAGCAAATATTTATTTGCATTTATCAAATACATTTATATTGCAGAAGTTAAAAGAGAACTTTAATTTGTTATATTCTGTGCATTGGAAGTTCATGGGCGGATCTCAATTTCTTGCCCAGAAGTGTAATTAATAGGGGCATACATTTATCGTGATCACCATAAAACAATTTGTAGGAGTCCGCTAAAAATTGGTCGTTATGCGACGGTAACTGTTTGCAACAAAGACGACGTTTAATAATCATAATCATAATATTAAAATAATATAATATAAGGCCTTTGATTCCCAATCAATATGAACGAGTAGGTAAATCAGTGCACTGTACAAAATACTCGGCATAAATTCTCTCAGTTCTCACCTCGTCTGGGTCGAGGCTCGGGTGAATCCGACCTTCTAAATTGTCGTCCAGGATAGTGGGCCACATTACTACGCAATACTTCTGTTGACCTTGACGGACTCTCAGACCTCGCACTGAAACAATATCAAATACAGAGGTATGGAGAAAACATCCTTAAGTTATCTACTTAAGAAAAATGTGTAAATAAGTAAGTATCTACTGTCATTGAGCTTATGTAAATCAGATTTTGCTGAGATTAGTGTCATTTCATTCATTTCACCGCATTTTGTATGGCAATATGCAGCATGTTGTAACGTCCAACAGAAATCAATATTTAGTCAGAATGCGCCCAGCTTAGCACAAATCACAAGGGATTATAAATTATGATCATATTTCATTCACCAATAATGTGCATGAGTAAGAATAATAAGAGTATAGTCTCCATAGTTTCCAATAGAAAAAATCAGTTAATTCTTTAAACCTTTATATAAAAGAGGTATCTATGTGTATAATTTGAAAAGTGACTATTTATGAAAACAGTTTTTCATTTATAAGAAAATTAACATAAAAGTTAAAAATAAAAGAGTTGTTTAGTCAAAGTCCATAGAAACAATCGCCACTAAGCTGATTTGTAAGCAGATTTAGATTTATCTACCTAATATCTAGCTATTGGATAGCTTACTGAAAGTACATGTTGGCCCAACATCGATTTTCAGAGGACCGTCAGGTGACCTTGATCAGAGGTCCAAGTTTTTATATGATAAAATCCGCAACAGAATTTAGTCCACTGATACCAAATTTCATTTCAGTCAGTTAAAGCGTTTTCCAGCAGTTTGCGATTTTCGTCCCCCGTTGACCACCAAACTCAGTGACATTGCATCATGTTCATAGAATATACCCAGTACCCAGACTATCAACAGTAGAATTTTACAATAATGCTTTATAGAAGCAGTTTCAGAATTGTTACCCCTCACCCCCTTTTTAGTCTATGGAGAATAAAATCTTTACAGCAGAAAACATTCAAAATAAAAATAACATCTGTCAGCCTTTGACAGTACTAACATCATATTAATGAATGTTATCCAACCAAAAGATATATATAAAATATAAATAAGGCATTTTTTCCTTATCAACATATCATTTTTGTAAGAGTTAAAGGTCTTATTTGTTCTTCATCTACGTATTGTCGTCTTAAATTATAAAAAATTTCCAATAAATTGGACTATTAACCACACAATTTACCTAATATTCTTGATCTTAAAACCTCACTCTCCTATGAAACTGATAAAAAGCAAACGCAATTAATTGGAACAATTAGTAGACAATGCAGTTATTAATTATTCAAACTATGCATCATCGTATTTCCTGCAAATCAATACATCTTCTACGGCCAAGCTGTTTATTGTACAATCTGATCAGGAAAAAGATGCTGTGGAGATAGAAAAAGTCTAACAACTGCACCAGTTTGTGCTTACAAATGCAGCAAAATTTGATTGGAAATATTCTCCCAATAGGCCATGCAATAATGGCATTGCACAATATCATGTTACACAGGGACTACCATTTATAATGGATTTTTAGTCTGCATATTTTAATGAGTAATTACGCCCAAAACAATTCCCAAACATTTTACAAAATGCATTAGTTAATACACTAAAACTAATCACTAATAAATAGTTCAATGCATAATCAAATTTGGTGCCTCATAAAGTACTATTAATCATATTGTTATAATATATGCACTTAGTAGGAGCACAGGAATTTTGACAACAATATCTAAGTAATACATAGGCACCACCTTTGTTGATAGATACACAATTTAATCCTACGTCTTTCCGTACCTACTTAAAAAAACAATATAGAATTAATTTCAAATGATGAAAAAATAATACCCTATTTGCCAATAATATTTATTATTAACGAATTATGTGTTTTTAAAAACTGGTGTGTGCTCTACCCATCTATTGAGATTAAATAGAATCTTTAAAAGACAAACATAAAAAACACAAAGTTCTATTTCTGGACCGGAAAACGTCAAAAAACCCAATTTGTATTACTGGAAAAATTGTATTAGGTACTAAACATGCACATAATATTACATGGTATAATGAACATAATATTACACATATTGCACATAATATTACATGTATAATGAACTTTTACTTGTAAATGTCGTTTATATAAAGATTTTCCTTGCATATGAAATAATCAAATCATTAAAAAATGTGCAACAATGCAATTTATGTGCTACATTCTGTGTAATACATCTCAATAGGTCATTTTAAAGTTTGCAGAAAGTTTTATGAATTAACCTAAAGTGAATGTCAATACAAAGGCCACAAATAAGCTCAAAAGGTGTAGCCATGCACCCCTTTCTGTTACAGCAATGTTTGACTTAATTTTTTTTGTAAACATTTTAAAGTCCACTCGTTTTAGCTTTTTCTTCACTCACTTTATTTGTTCGTGATCTTCGATTGTTTTTTTCAATAATTCATTTTCCTTCTCAAGTTTCTGAATCTGGTCTTCAAAGTCGGGTATAGTAACTTCTAGAGTTTGCAGGTGACTTTTCAATTTCTCATTGTCACGCCCGAGGCAATGATAGTCTGTGAGAATACTCTGTAGCATTTCCTTATCGCACTGTGAACCTTCCATTTCAGTGATCTAAAGAGCAAATTAGAATAAAACCACTTGGCAAATGATAACAAACCTATCGATAAAAACGAAACAGAAACAGACCGGTACGAATGAATGTTTTTAAGACACACCAAAAAGGTATCGATGAGCCCCCAACCAGAAGTTATCATTGTACCCCAAATATGTGTGCACTTAGTGTGATTCCTTTCTATTCTGGTGAAAATTCAATTAGCGCATAAAATACACCAATTCAGATCTATAGCTACAGTGTGCACTTACCACCTCTTGAAGACCTTCTATCTTCTCGATATAATCTTCTTCTTTCTCCTTTAGTAAATCTTTCATATCGGCAAGGCGGTTCTTTAGTTCTGAATTGGACTCAGTAAGATTGCGTATGGTAGTGGCCCACTCATCACGATCTTGTTTCATTTGATCCAGGGTTGTGTCACGTGATCGTAGCTCCCTTGAAAACAGAATTGTATAGATACAACCGTCATTAAAGATAGCTTTGTCTAAATTTAATAAAATAAGCAGAAAATGGAGCTTTTCCATATAATAGGTGTGGTGAATATTAGTTACAGTTTTAGCCAAATAAATTGTTAGGTATTAGAATAGGCTCATAGGTAAGCAAAACCAAATTAGTAATTTGATAGTCCTTAGTTTGTTAGCAAAAGAATCATAGAATAAAAAGTGAATATAGTGGTAGTTAACTATCTTACTGTTTTAGTCTGGTAAGACAGATACTTAATCATGGGCTGTGCATGTACCCACCATTTCAACAACAACAAATAGTTTCTAATAGCAAACATAATGAAAAACAATTACTTAAAAAACGAAAAAAATGCTTAGTGTAACTAAACTAAGTTGAAAATATAAAATCTATTTTTAATTAGCCAAAATATTACGTCACGAGCAGGATTTGAACCTACGCGGGAATATCCCATTGGATTTCAAGTCCAACGCCTTAACCACTCGGCCATCGTGACTACACTCAAAACTCAGGTACACCATGAAGACAATGCGAAACTAAAGTTGACATACCTAGCAGCTACAAGCCTACCGACTTCAATAAGTCGTCGCTGCTGTCAGTTCAATTGATTTATGCCACAGACATTAACAAAGTACTTTAATAAAGAACTTACTGACTCTATACTATTTGTACTAAATTGAGACCTACCTACGTGACTATATGAATCAAACCAACAGAGTATTAATTATACAGAGGTACCACTAACAATTTGTGATATGAAGCAGATCAGAATTAAATGTATCAAGTTGTGTGTAAAATAATTGTATCAAGTTGTGTGTAAAATAATTGTATCAAGTTGTGTGTAAAATAATCGGGTAGGTAGGTATATAAATCTGAAATATCTTGTAAAAAAATGAAGGTGTAAAATAGTTATGCCCAAAATAACTGCATGTGAAAAGGTAGAGGCATACTCTATGGGTAGAGGTACTCATAGATATCGTCCTTAGATACCATCTCCAGAATGTAAACAGAGATTTCGAAAATTCTATGAAATTTATAGAGTCGGACCTCTGTGAAATTATTACTCTCTGCTATTACCTACCTTTACCCTACAGAGGTCATATATTACTCTATACCTACTTTACCCTACCTTGTATATTTAATAAGTTAATAAATATCAAAATTAATCGTTTTAAAAAGGGCGACAAGCGAAAAAAAATATAAAAAAAAGAAAAGTCGTATATAATTTAGATAGTCGTTAATAAAATGTAAATTAGTTTTTACTAGCATTTTCTTACAGAAATTAAAAAATGGTAAAGAAAAATTCAAAAGAAATAGAATGGAAAATGTAATAGTTAAATTTATTTCGTTTTTAAATCGTTACAACAATACGTCTAATTCGATACAACTTTTTTTACCACTTTTTAATGTGTTTGAAATATGGTTAACACTAAATATACTATCTGAATTACCCATCGTCGGTTGGCAACAAAAACCTAAAATAAATGTTTGAAAATGATTAGGATGGGGGGAGGGGGTGAATGGATAGGCGATGGGAGAGATGATTTCAATTTATAGCAATTGCAAAGAAAAAAATGGAACCTGAAATCAGATGTCGTGCCTTCTAAAGTAATGAATACTTTAATTACATCATCAAACAGATTCACGATATTGACAGTAATCCATTTTATCACCAAACTTATAATGATAGAGTAGGTATGTAATGATTGCAATTTTTTTAAATTTTATATGTTTGCTGCAGTAATCGGCTGTAGGAGCGCAAAACAATTTGTCCATTGAAAGAACAAATTTTTCGAGTATGTCAAAGATGATATATCTACGAGTACTCGTACGCAATTTAGCCACAAGTTATTTTTAATATAATTAGTGTTTAAGAGCAATAATAAAGAAACAGGTATACTTTGATAAAAATATACTACTTATCTATATTACTCGCAAATG
>JAUYWI010109905.1:0-10985 GCA_034780595.1 Parotoplana pacifica
ATATGTGTTGTTAACAAGTTGCTAAGTATTCCAAATATGGCAGAATAGGGTATGGTGAACACTTTCAACATATTTTTAAAAAAATTTTAAATACACCTAATTGAATGTAATGTGTTAGCAAATATATTGCTGACACATCTAGTGTATTAATTAAGGCTAATTGGTTCGGTGGATGATCGTCATTTGATGTATATTTAGAAGGCAAGCAAGGAACACATATTATATCTAAAAACTAACCAAATTTCCTGTATCTATTGACAGTTTTGAAATATGGTTTAACATATATTAATTAAAGTTGTATTATTTATTATAGACAACAGCACTATAAACTAATAATTGAATTACACAAATAAGTATAACAGTAAACTATAATTACCTTTTATAACATTGAGATAACGAAAATGCGAAATTTTTTGAAAAATTGCAAATTTCAGCCCTTTGGTAAAAGCGTCACTGTTTCCGGTAAGAAGCGTCCTGGTTTTCACTTAGTCCAGGAGTAATGGACGCGTTATGTAATGATATCATTCTTGGGTTGGACTTCCAAAAACAGCATGCGAACTCATTCATAAAATTCGACGGTTCAAAGTCAGATCTAACCATTGGTCAATCACAACGATTATGTGCAGTGACAGAATCCTTAATTAAAAGGCCTTCATTATTTACAAACTTACGTCCTGATTACAAACCCATTGCCACGAAATCTAGACGATTTAGCCACAAGGATAGCTTATTCATACGTACGGAAATTTTAAAATTGCTAACTGGTCAAGTCATCGAACCGAGTACGTCTCCATGGAGAGCACAAGTTTTGGTCACTAAAGATGAAAGAGGCTATGCGTAGATTACTCTCAAACAATTAATCTCTACACTGACCTCAATGCGTATCCTCTTCCACGAATCGACGGAATCATAAACAGCTTAGCACAATATAAACTGTTTTCAACTTTTGACTTAAAAAGCGCATACCATCAGATTATGAACCCTGAGAAGTATAGAGCTTTCGAAGCAAATTGTCAATTATTCCAATTCTGCCGAATACCATTCGGAGTTACTAATGCTTTCGCCATTTTCCAGAGAGCAATGGATAACATTGTTAAAACTGACAATTTACGAGACACCTTCCCATATTTGGATAAAATAACGGTAGCTGGACGAAATCCACAAGAGCATGACTACAACCGTAAAGAAATTCCAGGAAATTATTAAAAACTATCAGCTGACTCTTAACCACAACAAATCCATCGAAAAGATAAAATCCATTAACATCCTTTGGATACTGTGTTTCCCACAATGAAATTATGCCACATTCGCTTCCCAGACGGTAGAGAATCTTCTGTGTCATTACAAGACCTTGCTCCGCTTCCTTCTGGTTCTAAAAATGATTCACCACCTCCAACATTCAAATAAGAACCTGAATTCGACAATGAAAGGGATGCTCAGATAGCCTTAGAAGGCGATGATCCTGTGTAACAGTTACGTCGAATCACAAGGATGCCCGAGCGTTATGGATATGAAGACTCTACCTAATTTAATGACAATATTTTGCATAACAATGTAGTCCGGGAGAATTTTGTGTATTTATCATGCTTGTTGTTAATATGTCATACTTAATTACGTCACACTGTTGCTTTGTGTCTAGCTTTCTACTGATTGTGTACTATATATATAGAACTCTGTGCTGTTATTTAGTTCACTATATTTTGCTTGATTCTATAATTCATGCATCACCTACGAAAAATCTATTAAAATCATAAGCTTTGCAGTGTTTACTTAGTTATGTTCATACACGCATACAGATTGAGTACACAAGTTTAAGTGTCATCTGATTGGTTGATTACTAATTTCCAATTATTAACTATATGATATAGATAGAGTATAGACAGTTCTGTCACACTATTTATTATCATGCCTCGTAAACAAATTTCATCAGAAAAGCTCGCTCAAATTAAACTATTAAGTGACGAAGGCTTCTCTACCCGAATTATTGCTGCCCATTTATCACTGGTACAATCAACTGTTAATCGTAACTTGACTTTCATTCAAGAATCCGGATCATTTCAATGCCCAAAATACATTGGCAGACCGATTTCAACGACTCCAACAACAAACAATGAAATCATCAACAGCCATAAAATCTCGTGTTCGTGAGAGAACAACATTAAGTGAAAGATCAATTCGGCGACGTCTTCTTAATGCAGATCTTAAAACCTGCCAAAAAGCCATCTTTGAATGAAAAGAATATCAAGAATTGCCTTCATTTTTTCAGAAAGTATAAAAATTGGACAGCTCAACAGTGGTCACGTGTGCTTTTCTCAGATAAATCTCAAATTTGCCAGCATGGAAACTTTGTCCGGCATGTTCAACAACCATAAAATAAGCGATTTGATGGTTCTTAAGTTCTGGCTATTGTTGAAAATCCAGCAAAGGTGGTGCCATTGGCGCCATTGCCAAAGAAGGTCGGTGTGGCCTTTTGTGCATGCCAAAGGGAACTACCATTAATGGTGAAGTGTACCAAAATATTCTTAAAGAAAAGATACCAGCATTCATGGAGATGAGAAATTGCACCCATTTTCAACACGATGGAGCCCCAAGTCATAAAACGAAAAAGACCCAGATGTGGCTGACCAACTGTGGTTGTGAATTAATTGGACCATGGCCAGGTAATTAATTCAGCTGACCTCAAACCAATAGAAAACTGTTGGACCATCGTCAAGCAAAAAGTCACTCAGCACAACCTCACATCAGCAACAGATTTGGTACAAAAGATAAAAGTATGGTGTAACGAAATCTCAGAGAAATATTGTGAGAATTTGATTTCTTCAATGCCATCACGATTTTTACATATTTCATGTTTTACAATACTCACTTTTATAGTAATGAATCTTGATATACCATAAAATTAATTTTCGGACTGCTCCATGTAAACAATAAAGATATTTATTGATTTGAATAGATATTTCATTTTCTTATGGAGGTGATGCATGAATTATGGCCAATACTGTATGTTGAATAAAGCCAAATTCTGTTATCGGTAATACTCGTCTTCTATTTATGTCGTTACAAAGTATATGTCGACACAGACACCAAACTATGTAATACATAGCATATCATATGAAATACAGTTTTAGTTACTCTTACTAAGCTAACTGTATTTGTTCACTGCACTTCTTTTGCCTACTAATAATTACAATTCAGAGTAAATGCCTGATGATCTCTTACGGTAATTCAATTAACTGTAATCAATAAATATGATGTGTACAATATGGAACACCATGGGAACTACAGCTTTAGCACCCTTTCGTTATCTAACTCGTGGTTAAAGGTTTAATTTAACCCTCAAACGCTGTTTGGGGCAGATTTAAAAAAATACTCTTATATTCAATCCCATGACTGAGATTTTTTGAATAATAACTATTTTGTCTCATTGTCTCATTTTTATATGAATCGAAAATGATCATTTTTTAATCTTTTGTGTATGTAATATTTTTATTTTTATTCTATTACTGTTTACTTTGAGTTAGTGTATTTCGCGCATTATCTACTTTTAATATTATTGTAAAAAATGTAAAATGTATACCTAGAATGGTGGCCAACTTGATCACGAAAGTGCCTTTGACTAGCCTGTTCTGTTTTTATAAGAATAAATTCTATTTTTATTATTTATTTATTATTATGGGAAGAGTGACGGTTATGCACACAAACATACTATTTAAAACTAACCGCTGAGGGTCCTAAGTCACGCACCATATTTCTTGTTATCGTTTTCCATTTCTCATATCCGACCGAATTGCTTTTTCGATTTCGATTTTTGGATTTTGGATATACTAGATGGTCTTTTCAATCATCGAGCTTGACTGACCATCTTCTTATTCTTCAGCTTGGGTGTAGAACAAAATACACACGATTACATAGTTTTGATTTCATCTGAAATGGATGTTGTTTTTATGTTGAAACCAATTTATATTTTTACACATCTTTTGGTTGGATTACATTCATTTCGATGACATCGAAGGCTTGACTGATATTATTTATTATTTTTATGTTTTCTGCAGTAAAGATTTATTCTATGTATACCTTTTACAATTTTCTAACATATTATGATATGTGTTAACGATAAATTTTGAATTGTTCTGATAAGTTACAAAAATAAAATAATAGTAATGCTAAATCTCCGCTATTGTGATATCCAGAATAGTAAATCTAAGGACACTTGTTGCATGTAATCTTCACTTCAGGAACAAAATGTTGTGGACATACGACAATCACCACAGTTTGATGGAATTTCATTTTCCATCTCCGAGAAAACACCGCCAAGGAGCTGGAGGGGCGGGCAAGCCTGGCGCAGCGGTAGGATCGAAACCGAGATTGTTTTTTTGAATACGTCGATATGGATGAATGGTGTAGCTATTACAACCAAAAACACTCTTTAATAAGGTGACAGTGATGTATTATTTCTTGTTGATCATGGATGCACTGAAGAGATGAGCAAAACGGGTTTTGTTTGGTTTTAATATTTGTGCAAGTAATGTTGTTTCAGAATGACAAAATACTGCTGAACCCACTGCTTGACACTCGTTCTGTGCCAGAGAAATGCATCGTTTGTTACTTCCTATGTATGTACATATGTCATGTGCTATCGAGTACTATTGAATGCTAGTCACTTCCATGGATGTACAAATATATCTGCTGCAACATAATGGCCATAGAGAACCTCATATTGAGAATTGTTTAAACAAATGACGATGATACGACAGCAAACATAAAGTAATAAAGTATTTGTATAATCAATAGTTTGAAAAAGTACCATTTGAGATTATTTATTCAATTATTTTCTCTTGGATAGAAATCAACTCCATATCGTCTGATTATTTTTTATAAACAGCGTTCCAGGGTTAAATAACTCTTGTAAATCCATGTCAAAGCCAAATGACCACTGAAGGTTTTAATTTTATATTATTTCGTCGACAATCGTTGGTCAAAAACACTGGCGAAACTGCGCACATGTGAAACCAGTGTTCTCAGCTCTCATTCCCATCGATAGGAATCAGGTTCCTTGGCCGAACCGAGTCCGGTTTGTAGCCAGGACGGTTGAATGGCCACGACACTAGTAAATAAGTATGAAAGTTCATGCAACCCGTTTTAGTTTTGAGGAATTTTGACAAATGTAAACTTTGAACAAACCCTATCTACGAAGGTCTAAACCAAAATTCATATCGCAGCAAATTGAAATGGAAAAATATGTACAATAAATCGCGTTGTAAAATTAAAAATATATATTTAGATGTCTGTTTAAATAAAAGGTTTTATATAAAATGCACTGCTCCTGCTAGTAAGCTCAGTACAAAAATAAAGTGTCGCTTGGAGTCTGGTTCAGATGGAATAAACTCATATTCCCTAGAGTACAAAGTCAGATTAGAAACAGACACCTCTGGATCGAATGAGAGTCCAAAGTTCAACCATATGACAGCGGTATATACAAAATATGAGTGATTCGGTATGCTTAGATGCATTCGTATACCCACAGTAAACAACTGGAAATAGTCTTGCTAAACTTGTTTTGATATGGGAAGCACAACTTCTTATAAACGATATTTTTAATTAAGCAGTTCAGCCTATTGGGCACGACACATAAATATAGAAACGCAAATAATGTAAAGTCCGATCACTCGCCAGCATGGGTTCAACTTACGAGTTACACCGTCCAAAAATGCTGATTAATAATAGCTTGTATTTAAACCTGCTGTTTCTTTACGGAATATGCGATGAGGTTTTCTCATTCGATTTGATCTTCTGATTGAAAGATGTAGCGTGATACAACAACGCCGAATGGGTTCCTCTTTTGCTTTAACAGCTTCAGCATGTTGAGAGTGGCCCTTTCGCATGTGTCTATTGAACTAACATTTTGCTTTATAAGGCTTGTTAGAACCATCGACGGGCCCCCATGAACACTGCTCACTTTTTGGGTGTGATCATTGCACAAATGTCTAAGCCTTTCTTTCCGTCGTTTTACCGAAGTGTATTTCGGGGAGGGATGTTTGTCTGAACACCACTAGGTTTTGTGACTCTGCTCTGCCATATACATTTTGTTAAGTGTGCCGGTTGTATCGGTCACCTCCGGCCAGAGCCGGGTATAGCCTAGCTGTCCAAGCTTGCTTTGCTGAAACACCAACACTTCGTCCATCTTTTAGCTGTGCAAATCGCTTGTCAGATACCATCCATACTAGGAGAAGCGTCCTTAAGCTTCTGGAGGCACTTCAAGCGCCAAACGGCTAAAAGTGATTTATTGTGCTGTAGGTGCACTCTTTCTGACCGTTCTGTAGAAGTAATGTGACTGGAACGAGTTTCTTTGAGTGCTCTGAATCTGCATAGGTTTCCGAATGGATTTAATTTAGCTTCATCCGAGCTGGTCGTGCTCCAGATCTCGCTACCACACAATTGACTCGGACTGTTTTTGTGACTGTTTCTGGCCTACCCACCTACAAACCATCTGCGTAGGGGTATGGCTCGCTATTGCTCCATCAACAACACACTGACTGATTAGTGACATCTCATTTGTTAACTTGAACAATTTTAGAGAAATAACACACTTTTCAAATTCGGTCTTTAAAAGAATTGTACTCGAACTATAGCTATGACCTCATATGTAGTTGCAGTTCGTATTTTATTATTATTTTATTATATAAACAAATCTATTCAGTCAAAAATAAAAAAAGGTAATTCAAGTATCAAGAAGTATGATGACATTTAAATACAGAGATTATGTGTCTACTTCATTGATTTATTGATTTAACTACTATGAAGCCAAGATTTATTAAAATAATTTTTGAAACACATTTTGAACTGTTTTTATTAAAATTAAATAACGCATTATTCTGGTCAATTTTCTAAATAAAACACTTATTATTTTTTAGTTTTCTATTAGTGCAATACGCTGTATAAATTTACCATGACGTTCAAGTTGTAAAATGAGTCAGTTGACCAAATATGCATTAAAGTTTCCAAAATTCAGTTAATCACCAATTAGACAATTTTTTTAAAAACATCCGGAATTGTTGTAATATGTGTAATGTTGATAGGAAGATAGACTGTCATTGTCCAAGCATGCCACCAGAAAGACACCTCATCAACAAAAAGTGTCATTACAGGATATTTAATGTTCAGTGCTGCAACATATCTCTTATGAATCCTAGCACTGATGCTAACTTTTAGGCCACGTGGATTATATTTTGTTTCCATTGCGATCCTAAAAGCAAGAACCGCGTTGTCCATTTGATCGGGCAAGACCATTCCTGTAGTCTCTATTACAAATCTTGACGAATTGTTCGTATGTTCCTCAGTTAGCGGATTTCTTTGAACTTTCCAGAAGTAATCGGACGGATTTTGGATCGACATCGGAGTGATGACTCTTTTCAATATCTTCTTGTCGCTAAATCAGATAATTTCCTTCTGTAAAATAAGAAAGAGCCACTATTTTAAATTATAACACAATACTAAAAAAACGAAAGCAATAAGTGTACGATTTTAAAACTTCAGTTTTAAAAACTAGGCCATTGGTAGGAGAATGTTTTTAATGTTAAGTTAAATAAGTGGAAAAGGCATGGGTTCAATAACCACATAATCAACAGAATTACGAAGCCACAATCCACTTTCTATGGATCTGTGACCATTGGCATTAGCTGTCATGGACAAGCTGGCTAACATCGTCCAACTACTTCCCCATGGCACCTCTGAAGACATACATGTGGACAAACAAAGTATTAATGAGAACCATCAACAACTGTTATCCAAAATCCCTCCCATAATGTCCTGAAATCAATTGGTAAAGAAGCAGCCCAAAATGCAATCGTTACCACCGTCTCAAAGAAGACACCAACCAAATATCAACTTCCATCGGCCCCTCTAAGAGAAATTCGGTCAACCCACCTGACGATGACACCATCCAAGGAAACCTGATGACAGTGTCCTAACTGTTATCGGATATGCCTACTCACCGACAGAACATTCAGCCAAATCGATACATGGGATATGATATTCTAGGGAGGCGTGCACATCCCGCTGTGAAAATGAAGACATTCATTTTCCTTTAGGGATAAAATAGATTTCTGAAACTTTATACACTTCGTGGAGTGCGGATTTCTCGAAAACATCTAAACCAATTGTTATGAATCATTAATCCCAATTCTCTTGTGAAACGTCCACAGTATATTTGTGTCAGCTATGAAAAAATAAATAACAATGGAACTTATTCAATTATATGACCAGGATGCAAGCGGAGAGCCGAAATATTTTGGCATTATAAATGTTTCTTAAATGTCAGGGATTTGTGTACCCTTTCATAAAGTATAAAAATTGTCCAAATGTCTTTGTCAAAACAAGAGCAGAATTATAAAACTCCTATAATCGATTGTCGCTGAATATTTATTTCTTCTGCAACTGAGGGAAATTATACACACTGTAAATAAAGACTTCAAATACTGTAAGTAATTCAACAATGTATTCATCGCTTAAATTTTTGTGCAGAATTTTGATTTCAAAATAATCAAATTCTGACACAAATATATATCTTTATTTCTGAATATTATTTTTTGATAATTATTTCTGGAGAACTTTAGTATCTACCCTAAGAGTTAATAGAATATCGAAAATTCATTGGCTCTCAATAATATTTAAAGGTAAACTATAATCCAATCATAATAATAATTTGACCCATCCACAGGAAGACAATCTCGTTACGTCACAATTTTAGAAATATGTTTGAAATATATCTACAGGTTTGGATACAAATCGAATTATTCTTCAAAACTAGTATTGGCCCTAAAAGATTTTTTAAAGAAGATATATTTTTAAAGAAGAATATAAAACACAAATTTAAAAGAACAATGATGAAACTTGGTGCAAAAATCAGCTTCTCACTATTGGATTTTTTAAATATTTTATTACTAGTCATGCTTGATATAGTTTTAGAAGAACAATACCTGCACAGTAATATTATTAACCTTAAACACTTTAAATGGCCAGTACCCTTTTTGACAGCGTGAGTGCCTTTTAATAAAAAAACAGACTTCCAATACGTTTTAAATGTTACGCTTTGATATGTAATATACGAACATTTTATATTACTCAGCGTCTAGGAACTACTCAAAGCCAAAAAATACCACAATTGTTTTAACTAACATTCTCAAAACTAAACGATATTGGACGAGGGTGGTTAAGATCATAATTCACTCAGACTCGTTGCTAGCCTTGGGGTAGCCAAACAAACATCCACCTCCTTAATTGTGAAGAGAAAAATATAATGAAAGTGCTCTCACCTTTAGTCTTGTACGAAAATCGTGCTAAAAATTGAAAATAATTATCAGTAAGTTTTATAATATTTTAGTCCAGAGTCACTTGAAGTAACAAAGTATCCTTTAACTTAAACATCTGTTCATGAAGCTAATGAAGACAAAAGCTTTTAACCAAATATCTTACATGTTGAAGTCATAGGGCTACTTCCCAAATTTAGAGTGTGGTGGCCCATTAGAAATGATCAATTTAGGACAGGAAATAGTTACCACTGCCACTGTCAAATACAAAGGTAAAAGTAGTAGCACCCCTCACAGATCTGAGTACATTTCATGAATTTCCACATACGTTTCGGTTTTACATTCCCCTTTGCTGATAAGTCAGTAAATATACAGAGTTTCAGAAAGACCATTAAGTTCAATGAAATCGATATTGATATTACTAATGCTTCATGTTTCTTGTTACTAATATAAGGAGAGACATTCTCAAAAGAACAGCTATATAGAACGTCAGCATTGAGAACAACCTAATGTTGGGATCTTTGAGGCAAACAAGAACGAGAACTAGGGCTTATTGGATCGACAAAGGAACATACATCTGTGCGAAAGATCAAAATACCGAACACACCAAATTCTATACTGCGTCAATATTTACATTATTAGTCTGACTTGGATGTTCACTTAATTTTGTAAAACGATCTGAAGATCTAACACTCTATTCTTCATGGATATGAGTTTAGGAATATAAATATCAATTATTCTGCCGATCTTACATATTAACATAATTATTGATCCGTTCTCAAGATCTAAAATGACAGTTTTAGTGAGCCGAATATGACGAAATTATGTATCTGTGTTGTGGGAAGTCAATGAAAGATAAAATAATAATGCTGAAGGAAAATTAATTTTTATCCACTTAATTTTTGTTCTCATTAAATGTCATTCTCTTTCATGTCTATCTGCTAATTCTGTGAGTTTACTCCATTTATTTATGATGCTCAAAACCTCCGTTATAGAACTAAATGCTTTATTTCCTGTTCCATGCCTTATGTTTTGTTCATAATTCTATTTCCCAGTGTGGAATGTATTTTCTACAACACAATATGTTGATTTCATTGGCTGCCCAAATTTAGTATAAGTCATAAATACAACGATGTATGTATTTAAAAGCAAGATAAATGTGTTAAATTATGATAGATGTCAATAGTTAAATTTGCTCGTTATGTAACTACTCAAGGAATGTTTTGGATAACAAATTAATTGCTTGCATCACAGCCTTAGCAATATAATGTTTACGTATGTTCTCTTTTTAAAGCATAAACGAAAGGAGTCAATGTCATCAACCACTCAATGGTAAAATCGCCCCTTTGCTAAGTCATACACAGCCTATTGTTACCTTGTGCCGTCGAGTCGAGTAGGACCCCTGGTGACTTCTGTGATGGTCCTTCTCCATACTTGACGATTACGAGCACGATTCAGAATTTCAATTGTGTCTCTTTGTGTTAATTCTATGATTCCTTTCCAGAATGATTTCTTGGGTCTGCCACGTCTTCTTTCGCAGAATTTCCTTTTCGAGAGAATTCGTTCTTAAAATGTGTCCAACGTATTGAAGCTGCAGTTTGGCTATAGTGTCTTCGAGGGTTTGATTACTGTTAATTTTGTCGGCTACCCATGCGTTTGTTTTCCTCTCAGTCCATGATG
>JAUYWI010109916.1:0-10983 GCA_034780595.1 Parotoplana pacifica
CTCAGTTTCCATTCGGTCGCCACTGGAGACGACTGAAATGAGAAGGATTAAGGGGTGTGACTCTATATGATAGAATACATAGTGAGGAAATTAGAAGACAACTAAAAGTTAGAAATATTATAGAAGTCAGAGAGAGAGAGAGCAGGTCATGATGATATGGGCATGTAGTTAGAATGGACAAGATTAACCTTGTGAAGAAGGTAGTGAACAGCGACGTGAAAGGAACAAGAGGCAAACCGAGGATAAAATGGAGACAAAAAGTAGAAAAAGACATGCGAGATCGAGGGCTCAGTGAAGCAGATACACAGAAACAATTTTTTATGTTTAACTTTTCAATTAATTAATCTTATTAAATTAGAAGTTTGATAAATAGTACTTCTTTTCTAGATGTTCAGTCTGTAGTTAAAATTTAAACAAAACTTTATTTACACAATTTTTTATAATATGGAAACATACAGAGACAATACTCTTACTATTCTCACTCCATGGTAGAAAACAGAATATTCACTTTGTGAATGCAAAACTAGTAGAATAGTTATGATTAGTTTTAATTTAGCCGAATATTATTTATAAACCGTAGTTTGATATTGATATGTATTGCAATTTAAGGAATGTTCTCGCCAGTAAGATTATGTAAGATGTAAAACATCCAAGGAATATCGTCAGCAAAGGTTTTGTATTTTGTATTATTTTATTATTAAGATAACACTTAAGGTATCAAACCGACTTTAATGCAATTTAAAATATAGGTACTATAGGGTGTATTGAAATAAATGGCCGTTTTCCCAAATTGTAATATTTATTGATACATACAGTACACATGTAGATGAATAATTGATAGGTAGGTACATGAAATTCTATTTACAGTTTTAAGTAACCACCTTCATGGTCAATGACATCTTGACAATGCAGTTTTAACCTTTTGAACTGACGGTCCATGATTTCAGCAGTGTCCCTTTAGAGAGTCGGTCTCAGATATTCTTTCAAAGAGTCACTTATTGGAAAATCAATGTGTTCGCTCCATTTCCAATTTGGGAAAAATAAATCGGTCAAGAAGATTGATTTGTATCTGGTGAATTGGCGGGTTTTTATTCGAAGAAATTCAATTGTGACCACTGAGTTGGCTTCATAACTTGTAGAAAATGATCGATTTTAAATGTAAAAAATGCAAAACTGTTATGTAATCTTTGAATTTATGAAATTATAAATCAATACAATTTTGTCAATGTAATCTATGCCATTATTCAATTTATAAACAAACATAGAATATTCCAAATAAATGCCAATACACAATTTCAATATTGCTCTATTCGGATAATAATGGAAAACGGCCATGTTTTTTAATACACCCTATATTTTGGAGGTCATTGACATATTATATTTAAGTTTTGAAGAAATTGAACTGTAATTATAAAATTATATATATATTTAAATTAACATACACGTCGAAATATTGTGGTGAATTTTATATTCTCCGCTTCCGACTTTATAATTTAAGAATTACTAATGAAGAGAAAAAAACTACGTATTGTATAATGAAGTTACCAAATTTAGTTAATTTTTTTACGTATAAGTACAACGTTCTTCTTCAAAACATTTTTAGATGAATATTTGCATTGGACATACATAATATTCATCTAATTGCTCTCATTTTAATTCCAACTATGTCTTACCAAAGGCTAAAGGTTAAACAGTTGAAAAAAGATGTGACAATCTTGAATCGAAAATGTCCTTGAACCTGGAACCATTTAAAATTACACTGAATATTTTGTATTTTGTAGGGCGGTGGTGTTTTTATTATCCTGAAAGGAACATTGAAAATCTTGCATGGTATTCAGCGATACAATAACTCCTGCCTCAGAAATATTAAGGATTATGAAGAGCAGGAAGAATAATTTTTGTTAGAATATATTGTCGAACTAACCATTTCATCTGGTGTGACAACTTGTTTATATCTTTGTCGGTGATTTACAAATTTTGATTTATTTTTCAAATATATTTTGTATATACACATACATATTATAAAAACTATTTCCTCACATTACAACATTCAAACTATTGCTGCTCCTTGCTATTATCCTTTTTAAATGCGTATGTATCGATTCAATTTTCTATTCATGATACGTGGTGATATTACATTATGTTGTACTTAACACTGAATTGCTACAGATTATTATGTAACAAATTTCATCATAATGTTGTTTTAAATCCTGAATTTTATTTGTAAAAAATTTCATTTGCTAGATGCTACCACAAGTTTTGGAATTCATAAATAAGTTGCTGTTCTGT
Organism: Parotoplana pacifica; assembly: GCA_034780595.1. NCBI lineage: Eukaryota > Metazoa > Platyhelminthes > Proseriata > Otoplanidae > Parotoplana > Parotoplana pacifica. The sequence continues at coordinate 2,290 of JAUYWI010109916.1, forward strand.
TAAGTGACAATGTTTTATGGTTATATTTTTTCATTATGAATATTAATATATTTTTGATGTTACAACCATTTTGTTTTATATCATTGTCATTTTATAAAGACCTTCTACTACTTTGGTTTGTTTAAATGCGTATTTTAAGAATTCAACTAAGTCAATGAATATTTATAAAGTTAGATATATTGATAAGAAATTATTTAATTTTAACACAATAATATAAAACGGGACCAACTTATAATCTAAACTAGGAATTATTTCAAAGGCTGAATTAAGTTTCCTGAATCACCTTCCTTACTCAATTCTATGATAGACAATGTAATGCCAGAGATTTGAGTATTGTAGTTCGTTACATAAGAGACGCATGGTAAATTGGAAACTGTAACCGTGACTGTTTTATTAAATAGTTAATTATTGGATAATTTGTACGCCAACCAATTTAGTTCTCTACATACTACACATTTTAGATCCATCTGTCACTGTGTTGGTTTTCATAGGCTATTTGGTATTTACGTGGGTCGCACTGGGACATCACTGATTATTAAATAATAATTGAGTAAGTAAGTACCTAACAGTTGTCATTTTGCTATTTTAAATGACTTCATGATATTTTTGATTAGTGCTAAAGGCACAACCAGCCAAAGTGTCTATAGTAAATCGTTTTGAAGTATTACCAAGTATATACACATAAATATCTAATATTGACAATATACTTTTATAATGTTATTCTATTCAGGAGGGTATTTGTAAAGTAACGCAACATTGATTTATCAATCTGTTCTGCTCAGATGAAGAACATATGCCTTGAGAACAATTGTTGACAATCCGTAAACTGTCATCGTTTGGTACATATTTTTCATAACCATGTAAATCATTTTGTACGAATATTTCTTTAGAAATGTTGCGTTGCTTGACGAACAGCCGTATAAATTATTTTATAAGTGGCAATAGCTTTTGAACATTATTAAAGACCGCCGTTTAAAAGTTTTTTGTATTTGCATTTTATACATAATCAATTAATTGTGTAATTAGCAATTGAACATTTGACATGTTTTCTTATTACCAAGTTTTTTATGCCGGACGCAAGCACTGTCTGTTATTTATCGGTGGAAATCTTCCTGATTAAAATTGCATCTTTAGAATGAAAGTTTATATATCATATCTACTAATTTAAATAACAAAACATGTAACAACATTCTATGGGTACTAAAAAATATATAAAGCGCTTTAATTTTCCCTTTTTTAGTTTCTTATGTAGACAAAAAATAATGTTCGAAAACTAACCAATAATTATTTTGGAGTATTATTTTATAATATTGCTTCTATTATGTACAGTTGCTATCTCTTTAAAGACCTGTTGCCAGATGATTGATTTATTCTCTTATTGTGTAATTGTTATATGGTGGATAACTACCACATTTAATTTAACAAGAAATAAAAACATGAAAGATGGTCTCCTGACCATCCCGATTTCTACTCATCACCCACCTGTATTTTTTAAAATTTATCTTAATTTAAAAAAAAAACCTAGTAGATTTTGTTTTATTAAATTTGAAAATAATTCTCAATTGTAAGTTTCGAAAAATTTGGAAAATTCTAATTTTATTTATTTTAATTTAAAATTTGAGAGATCTGGGTTGGCGGCTGATGGGGGAACATGTTTTTGTTATTTTTTATAATGTCTGAAATAAATTATTTTTAATTTTATGTACTTCGGGTGTTCCATAAGTAGTGAGAATGGGTGTCTATGGTTCATAGACATCAACTGATCAATATGATTTAGTATATGAGTGTGGCTATAAAGCTATCGTTTACTAAAACTGTTAATTTAAAAATGTGTCTATGATAATTTGAAACAAGTAGTTATTGATTAGTGCAACGCAGAATTTTTTAATGATTATAAAGCTGAATATTTTGTTTTATGTGTATACACGTTTCAAACTAAGGATTGTGGCCAACGCTTGTTTTGAAGAGTTAGAAGTGGCTCATAGCGATGATGCTCCGGGAAAATCTATAGTCTCGTTGGTTCATCCGGTTTCGGGAAGTTGATCAGCAAAGAACCAGTCTCGTGATGCAGCGATAATTTCAGATCAGGTCGTCCAAAAACAATACGAACTCCGAGACCATTCAGACTATTGAGGAAATGATAAAAGAGGATCCCAAATCTTCTGTGTGTCAACTATTGGCTTGGTGTGAGATGCCATCGACTATTGTTTATCGCATTCTGATAGAGGATCTTCAGAGGCGGAATTTCTCTACTGTATGGGTACCGCATGAGTTCCAAGAAAACCATAAACAACTAAGGGTTAATTGTGCAAAACAAATTCGACATTTTTTTCCCCGAGAGGGGATGGAAGCATTTGGTGACAAAATAGCAGTACTAGACGAATGCTGGATTTACCTTGAGACCCAACCAAATAAGCAAAACAACCTCAAATGAAAAAAAATCCATATCCGACCATAAAGTGATCTTGCTTTTTGCCTTCACGCCCAGCAAGCGATTTGCGATTCGTATGATTCCCCTGGTAAAACTGTTGACGGTGACACCATTGTTGACTTTATTAAGCACACTAATCACCTGTGGAGGACTCTTCGTTCGAACCCCATTCATCTGGATGCTCTTTTGTGGCAATGGGACAATCCAAGACCTCATTCTTCTCGAGTTGTAAAGGACTATCTGACCAAAAGAAAGATGAAAACTATTTTCGAAAGTCCCTACAGCCCGACCTGAATCTTTGTGACAGATTTGTGTTTAATTGAATGAAATCCGATTTTGCAAATCGGAAGTTCAATTATTACAAAGAGGTGGAAACAGCCGTGTTGCAATGGTCCAGGGAATGCCTTGAAAAAGGAAGTCCAAAATCTTGTGGACTGCTGCCAAATGGTTATTGTCTCAGCAGGACAATATTCACTAGTTATGGAACACCCGAAGTAGGGTGCTAAGACAGAAAATGGCTTAAATTAGCAATAAATATAAAAGCTTAAGTTTATAAGAATATTTACGAATAAAGTGAGTAACATTGACATACTAGGAAGGTTGCTAATACTTCCATAGCATCTGTAGACAAGTTTTATTTTATTCTTAAATAAAATTTTGTTAGATCTACATTTATTGGTTTATTTTTACGTCTGCCCGTTTTAGTTTTGTTTCAGTGGGTCCAATTGTTACTTTGCCCTAGAGACGGACATTTCTACATAGAAATGACTCTCGTATTGTTCATTCTTTCTCTGATTTTAATCCTTTCCCACCACAGTAGCCAAAATCAGAGACCCCTACCCCTTATCATTTATTTCTACATATACATATTGTCATCAATGAAGTCATCCTGGTGAAAGACTGGACCATTGTCATGGGCATAGAAATCTCCAAGAACTAATGTGTTTTGCAGAAGTGTGTTTATATTTGGTGTGAAGCTTTTTGGGCATGAAGATTCTGGGGGAATGTAGATATTGTGTATGGTAATTGTATCTTTTCCAAGGTTAATATTTGTTGTCTGCGTCTCAAGAGGAGGGGGAGAATGTGGAAGGGATGTGTATTTCATGGAAGTCTTCCACCTGAGTTGGTGCCTCTATCTTGTCTGAGTGTTGTATAGTTTGGTATTTTGGTGTGTTTGATTTTGTTGAGAGTTTTGACTCTTGGATGTATTTGATTTGTATGTAGGAATTGTGAGAGTTCTTGTAAGGAATTGTGGGTGCCATTTGTATTGAGTTGTAGTATATTGTGTTTGGTTTATGTAATGTAGCTTTTGCATGAGTGGTATTGGGAGGGCCTTGGAGGATTGATATGCACCCATTCCACTTTGGAGAACCCAAAGTGTCACATTCACAGTGGTACATAGAGGAGGATACCATTGCCATCATGACAGACAACAGACGCGCTCTTTAACAATCACCTTTTAATGGATACCTAGTCACACCGACATCCAAGGAGATGACACAGCAGACATTCTAGCCAAAGACGACTCCAAACTGCATCAAAGGGCGACGTCTTAAACTCCGAGCCATCCAAGGTCAAGTCAACAGAACTATTAACAAGAAACGGAAAGTCAATATATCCTACCACACCGACATAAAAAAAACTATTCACGAATAAAAACTCGAGAGGACAGAGCATGTCACCCTCTCCAGGCTCCGCACCGGCGGATACTTCGAAGGATATAACCACTATAAATTCAGGATCAGCAAAAGCGGGAGCCCAATTGCCACCTCTGTAGTGAAGCTGAAATTATCGCCAACCTCACACTTTCCTGTCTCAAATACCTTACCAAACGGCAGAAAATCTTTGGCATAGCAATAGTAGAACACCAAAACCTCGATCCAGTAACCGTCCTTCGTTTCTATTTGTCCGGCTCGGGTATCTAGCCAGTCGGCTGAATCCGGGATACATTACAGCAACCTACATAATCTCTAGACAAATGAGTAATCTAATTTCATCAACAAACTTGAAATCCTTGGAATTTCTTTAAACAACAAAGTCATTTGGGCCTCTCACATTGAAAATATTAGAACTAAATGCAGCAGAAAACTCTATCCACTTAAGAAACGCAAAAATTACCTCTCAAAGAAACAACTCTACTATCAGAAGTGTAATTTTGTAACACATGATAGGATTAAATCAACTCCGAGCTTTACGCAGGGTGCCCGCGATTGGAAAAACATGGGATTTGAGAAAATATTGTTAAAAACCTGGAATTTTTCAGCTGGAAGGTTATTGTTTATTCTTATGTTATAAGGATGTGCAACATGGACAGAATGTTCAGGGCATTGACTGTGTTTCATAATTTTATAAATAAATGTTACTTATATTTTCATTTATTTTAGATGTCATATTCTGGTGTGTTTTTGGCTTCTGATCAGCCAATGCCAGTCTTACTGATCCGTATTCTACTACAAATGGCTGGCATTGAATCCAACCCCTGACCAAAGGAAACACAAAAAAGTACTTTCAAGTTTTCAACAATCGTGGCTAAATCCAAAATTTATCCTGACTTTCATCCTTGGCTCCGAGCAGCAGTTGGCGAACCGAACAAAGCTAGGTGTACTATTTGCCCGAAAGTGTTTTCACTGAGTAATATGGGTATTCGAGCCCTACATAGCCATCGAAAGTATAAAACACACCAACTATTGGAGAGCTATTCACTCACCCAAGTATTTCATCGACTACTTCTTCAACTACTACTACTACTACTACTCCAACTTCTTCAACATCAGCTACAATAGTGTCACCAATTCAGTCAGTCACGTCGAGTGCCTCCGGACTTCACAGTATTTTCATTAAGCAAGACACGACAAAGGCATAAATGTTGTGGTGTTTGAAAAGTGTGCATAGTCATCACTCATATCGAAGTGCGGAGGGTTTGAATAAACTGTTCTGTGCATGTTTGGTGACAGTGCAATTATTGCACGTCAATTTTCTTTAGGACGTGATAAAATAGCCTACTACATGACATATGGATTGGCTCCATTCTTCAAGAAAATGCTCATGTTATCTTTATCTGATTGTGAGTTCTACGTTATCTGCTTTGACGAAGCATTGAACCGCATTTCTCAAAAGTGTCAGATGGACCTGGTGGTTCGTTTTTGGGATGGTAAGTCGCAACAAGTTTCCTCGAAGTATTTATCTTCAGTATTTCTGAAACACTCAAAGGCTTGTGATTTAACAGCAAGGTTTAAAGCTGGCCTTGAGACATTGCCAATAGCCAAGGTTCTACAGGTTTCAATGGACGGACCGACAGTCAATTGGAAGTTTTATATCGATATGAAATTAGAGTTGGATGTGAATTTGATTGACACGGGTAGTTGTGGTTTTCAAGCAGGTCATATGCATCAGCGCGGCACCTCAATAGCTGCTTTCCCTCAGTTTGTTGGTTGTTCAAGGACTCCCCTGCTCGTCGAGGTATTTACACTGACATCACTGGATCAGATCTTTTCCCATTAAAGTTTTGCCAAATACTTTGGACAGAGAATTCAACGATATGTGCAAGAGCCCTAGAAATGTTGCCTTTCTTACGCATCTACATCAAAGATGTTAAACCAAAACCTACTAATGCTAATTTTACGGTCGAGTCCAACGTCAAAGACAAGCCAAACTTCACTTTTTCAATTCGGTTGCGGTTCTTCTCGTACCCTTTCTGACTCAATTTCAGACTCAGAAGCCTATGTTTCCATTTCTATTTGAATCACTTGAAAGTCTTTTGAAGTCTATTTTTGCTCATGCTAAAACCTGAGGTATTGCAGTCTGCTAACACCGTAACGAAACGTATGGAATTGGAGCTCTCAAACGACCAGTTGTTATCAAAGGTGGGTATTGGATTTGGTGCCCAGGCATCTCTCAACTCATCGTCAACCTCACAGTTAGACAAATTAGGATTTTACAGTGATTGTAAGAAATTTTTACTTGCAGTGATAAAAAAGATTGTCGATGAGTCACCCCAGTCTCACAAGTTTGTTCGTGCATGTACCTAGTGCCTTATCTCCCAAGTTGCTATTCACGCAACCCACTCTGGCTAAATCTCGTTTTCAGTGTATTCTAGAAATATTAGTTTCGGCAGAGAAATTGTCAGCGTCTGATAAAGCTAAACGTCAATTTGATAATTTCTTTCGGAATGTAACTTTTGAGCATGTAAAGAGCTTTGACAAATCAAATCGATTGAACAAATTCTACTGTCAGCTTTTCAACAGAAATGAAGATTTTGATGAAATGTCATCAAAATAGTGTTGATTATGTCACATGGCAATGCATCTGTTGAGTCCGGATTTTCAGTCAACAAGGACATGTTCGTGAAGAACCTTCATGACAATTCACTTCACTTGTGGCTCAACAAATTGTCTATGGTGACCCTACATCAGTTCCTGTAACTGCTGAAATGTTAAAGTCGGTCCCGCGCTGCGTATAGACATGCTCTTGAAGCAAAGAGGCTGCAGAGGAGCGAAAAACTCAAGAAACGAATCAGTCAGCAAATCGATGAATTACAGGCAAAACGCTCGGTAGTAATGATTGAATCAAAACAACAGCAACGGGAAACTGCAAGAACTACGCACAAAAATACTTTAAATAACAAACTAACAAAATACTATCTAATTCTCTGTTGTATTTTGTCTATTATACAATGGTTATTGACTGTCTTACAAAGCCTAGATTTCGAATATTTCTCGATTATATTTGCCTTCTGCATTATAATGTATACTCTTTTCTATTAGATTTCTCGAATGGGTGCATATCAATCCCCCAAGGCCCTCCCAACACCACTCATTCAAAAGCTACATTACATAAACCAAACACATTCAATATACTACAACTCAACAGGCATGTAGGAATGTAATAATTATTGGGATGGCTGACTTTTGACAAAAGGGCACATCGAAATATATTTAGGGCATAATTTTTATAGGTATATGAAATGTTAATTTTATAGATTTCGTGTAAATATAAACATACCTACTTACATCTAAATAATCTTTTAGCAATGTCTTTCGATCGTATTTCTGTACTTTTATATAGGAAACACGATAAAAATGCAGGTTGATTATAATTCATTTTTTTATTTTGGCTTAATAATACAAATTTGTCACATAGAAGATTACAAATAATGAAACACAGATATATACTATAAAAATATGTAAATGAGTGCTGCTATAAGTCGACAGTTAGTATTTTACCAACGTTACAAATTACATGTAGTTAAATAGTAGCATCCTATTAATCATACTAGATTGAACGCTTTTTATAATACTTTATGAATAAAGTTACTGTCATCATTACCTATAGAAAAATTATATTTCGCCAAAATAGTGTTCAAGCCTTTCATTCCTTTGAATAAATTGTTCAGCAATCATTTTGATGTCAATATTGGCTGTTTTCATTTTGTGCACATAAGCAATAACCCTAGTGGTTTAAACGAGCTTGCGTCATTGTAGCTCTGAGATATGTTTTGATTCTTCTCAGCGTTGAGAATGCTCTTTCCGATGTTGTTGATGTTACTGATATTGTTTTATACAATACTAAACATTTGTGTATCTCTGATAGCAAAGTCTTCAAAACCACTTGACTATTAAAAGCGTCGCAAATACAGGGCTGTAAAAAAGAAACTGTAACACCCGCAGAAATTGAATTTTTCGTAATTATTATGTCTTTAATAATTTCTTTGTTGTATATATGCATAATTAGTGAATGTTTATCATTTGAAAGGATCAAACAAAAACTGGTTGGCCCTGAAAAGGGCTGTTGTCGCGTTCTCATAAAGGGGAAGTGACTTAGTAATCACAATGACGCCCATGACTGTCGATCACCTGCTGGCAGCGGTTGGGCATCGATTGCAAAAGGTTCTCGATCAGCTGAGGTGGCAAATTACAGAAGATATCACTTGCTGCATCGAAGAGCTCCTGTAGTCCATGAACTACCCTCCTGTCGAGTTCTGCCTTGACGTGGGCCCAAACTTTCTCGATGGGGTTGATGTCAGGGCTATTGGGTGGCCAACCACACCATGACTATGATGTTCTCCTGCTCGAACCAGCGAAGTGTCACGTGTGCCTTGTGGGGTGTGGGGTGTGGCGTTGTCTTGTTGATAGACAAACTCCTCGGCAGTGGCAAAAAATGGCAGGACACATTGTTGGAGGATCTGTAGGTAGCCTTGGTAATTGAGCCCGCCATGAATTTGGTACAGTTCCAGAGGCCTCCTTGATAAAAACGCACCCAAAACC
>JAUYWI010109927.1:0-10983 GCA_034780595.1 Parotoplana pacifica
TTTAGAACCATATGGGTTATCCACCACCCGCAGGAGGACAATCGTACCCTCCACCTGGTGCCGCATACCCTCCGTCTCAAGGTCATCAGGGTGCCGCATACCCTCCGCCCCAAGGTCCACTTAATGTGTGCCAAATGTTATTGAATTTAATTAAAGTTTGGCTACCTACACCAATATGGTTCTAAAAAACAGTTAAATGCCAATTTTAGAACACTATTTAGAGACCGCGTTCATTTTGAGAATTAACAACTGGAAACCAAAACAATTTTTTTTAATTACACCTCTTTCTGGTCAGTTCACAAAGCAGTTCCTTATTTCCGTGTCTATAAAATACTTGATGTGGCGCTTATACAGATCTATACAAACAGTTTGTAGCCTGGAGCCCATTGTGTTGCAGAACTCATATTCTGTTCTTTTGGAGATTGGGTAGTTTCATTACCCTTTTCACTTTTGCCATTTCCTATTGAAAAATAAGAGAATAATAATGTATTGCACTTCACTATATGGTATGTGAATAAATATGTCTAAAATTAAGTTTTGAAGCATACATTTTTATTAATATCAACAACGAGCTCTCTCGATGATACTTATTGAAAGAAACAGCTGTCCCTGGCTAACATTAGTGAGTAAGGTGGATATTTTTTATGAATGAATACCTAGTTTTTGTACAAACGAGGGTCAAAAACGAACCATCACAAACATTCTTCTAATTTTCCATATATAATTAGCAAGTACTCTTAAATAAATTGACGTTTCTTACAAAAATTAAAAAACTTCAACAGAATGACTCCACAATAACAATAAAATTAAAGGTAAATGTTTTCATAGTTAAGTATACACACAATACATAACATTAACAAACAATAATTGACTTTGATTATCGAATTAGTATATATATATTGATATTGTGGAATCAGGCTACTTAATTTCGATAATTTTGTTGGGTGGAGTCAATTAATGTTCACAGTACTACATACACTGGAGTGCAATAAGATTCGCCAACCTACAATTAATGCCTAATTATCCACATGTGGATCATAAACTTTGTGAAATAATAATTTCACAATTTCCTATGTTCATCTGATGATCCCTGCAGTTTGAAACCGGTAGTGTACTGGATTTGTACTAGAGTCCTTGGAATGATCTGTTAAGCCAATCTATTATTGCCCTATAAAATTCTTTCGAATTAAAATTAATGACCGTTAACTTACCAAATGTTCGATTTAGTAAATTAATTTGATATATAATCCGTAAATAGAATATTTGTCGAAAACGTAACATATAATTAATATATTGCAGTATCAACTTAAAATATTAGTATACGAAATGGCTATCAATGATTTTTTTTAAAAACTGTTCTCTATTAGATATACTTTGGAGCATGGATATGTTTTTAAAAAATTTAGCATTTTATGGACGCAATTAATGAACAAATGTTTTGACAATTCGATAGAGAAATAATTCTATAATCATACATATTAAATGTAGTATATTTATACCCATAGATTAATATAAATGAATGTAGATAGATACATTGAATAGATATTTAGAAATATTAATTTAATTCTTATGTGCCTCAGAGAGTTATTATTACGTATGGCTGTCACACAATGCACTTTTACATGCCATAAAAATATCAAAAGTGCAATAGGCAATTTACCCTGACAAAAGCCTCGCTGGCAGATAATCCTAAATATTCTCACACAATTCCCTAGCAATTTCTGATGTTCCCTCATGTGACCTAATAAGCTTGTACTGTTTTGGAATTGTGTTAGAGTCATTGGGCTTATCTGCTAAACCAGCCTTTTGTGAGGGTTTTTTTGGCTATTGCACTATTTGTTGGTTAAATATGCTAAATCATTTTTCCATTTTAATGTTGGTGAGAAACCATTAAGCGAAACTCTGAAATTGGAATCTTTAGTGCTCCTATATCTCTGTCACTTTTCAAATAGTATGAGCTTTGGTTTAGCAATTTCCTTTCTTCGTTTGATGATCCCTATTTACGTTCTAACCGGGATTATTCTGCGGTTTCGTGTCCACAAGTTTTTAAGCCAAGCACTCCGAAAAAACATTATTTTCTACTAAATATAACTATTTATTAAATTAGACCTGTGAAGTATGAAATTGCACTAAAATACATAACAATAGAATATTTTCTACCATATCTAAGAAAGGCGGCGTCTCCCTCCCCCCAAAATCCATAAAAGGAGAGGGGGTCAAATAAGAAAATGTGAAGGGGGAAGAAGAAACAGGGCGAAACGTTGAGAAAAAGGAAAAAGAAGGGAATGGAGAATAAAAGCGAGGGCAAAGGATGGCAAGTGGGGAGGGAAGGAAAGAAGGAGGGGCAGCAAACAGGAAAAAAGAAAGCAAGAAAAAAGGAAATGGGGGAAAGATAGCAAGAAGCAAAAAAGAAAAAGGTAGGGAAGAAAGAAAGAAATTTGGAGGGGATAGCAAGAAAGATAAAAAGAACGGAGGGAAGTAAAGAAGGACAAAGTAGAAGTGTAGCAGAAAAGAAAGAAAAACGAATGGGGAAAGACTGGAGGCAATAGAAAGCATTGTGGGTTTGTGAAGTTAAGCAATTGACAGTTAATTCATGCAAATGCAATGACGTAATCATATTCTCCACATGTAAATGTAGGTGTATGTATGCTACACTATCTAATTAATTTGTATACAGTATGAAAAGTATCTAGCTTGTGTGTGGTTCTTTTTGAGTAACAATATCACATTTAACTAAATGGCTTCAGTGAACTACTCTGTTATTTATAAAAAGAACCTGCTGGCAACACGAACATCCTCTTCCATTTCAAGGTAATAAATCATCAACAATTTGTCTTTAAACTGCTGACAATGCGCTTCTGCTCTTGTGATTACATTGAAAAGGAAGAGGATGTTAGGTTAGCATCAGAGTGGGTTAATTTGGGCTGATTGGAGACACATTCTGGTTGGTCTCAATGACCGTGGAAAATGGCTCTCGGTGCCTCTCAAAACCATTCTGGTCTGGAACGATTTGGCGCGCTAAACTAGCAAAATCAGTAAACATTTCCCATAAATATTGGTACACACATATTCGTTTCTTCAATCAACAGTGTAGCCATTATATAAAAAATATACATTGTTGGTTCCATCATCTTTAAAGTTAATTTTGATGTCTTTTAATTCAACCAAAACTTATTTAGCCTTTTACATTTTAAATAATAATTAGATTATGGGAATAGTGTGGGTTCTGTACACATAAAACTGGCCTAAATTCACTGCTGAGGGTCCTAAGTTCCCCACCATATTTCTTGTTATTATTTTATATTTTAACAACTTTTCTTTTTTCATTTTAGACATAACTGTTTCATGGACTTTGATTTTTAGATTTCGAATTAACTAGATAGAACTTTTAATCATCACGCTTGACTGACAACCTTTTCATGTTTCAGCTTGGGTGTACAAAACAAGATGCACATGATTACATAGCTTTGCTTTGATATTTAAATGTTTTTATTTTATGTTGAAGGCATATTTTTTAAATATCATTTGATTGGATTACATTCAATTCTATGTTGTTAGTAGCTATTGTCGAAACTAGGTTTTAAATTATTGTTGTTTTTTTCAATTTTGTATTTTTGCTGAAGAAGAGATTTAATATTACATATATTATATAAATAGTCCGTATGTAACAAGTCTTAAATCTGACGTAAATAAAAAGTGCTTTTAAAGAAAAAATTATAAAAGTCATATATAAATATTTGTAATGAAATTACATATATACAATTTGTTTTTCTATTTACTCCTGACCTTTTGTCAAACTGCTTTTCATTGACAATTTTGGGTACGCCTAGCTGATGAATCGATAACAGGGTCTAAATAGCTATTCTGGGCTCACACTACTTGTCTGCAAAAGTAGTATAAGATAGTTCGTACTCAATTGATATTTTGATTTTGAATTTAAATAGCCAAGTTAGGTATTTGTTTAAAGCTGGATATATTTTTGAATAATCTTTTGATATACACATTATGATCAAAATAATCCAATAAGGTATAATAAAGCTTGGTTAATGGGTAATTAAGTTGAGCATTTTTGTACAGTAAAAGTTAAAACATTGAAGTATGTTTATCAAACTTATGTATGAACATGCGGATAGTTTTCATCCCCTATTTTCGTCCACTGCGTTCTCCTTTGGGACTACCACCTGCTCCATAGCTTTACAAATACAGTCTTCCCATTTTTGGGGTCTTCCACGCCACCTCTTGCCCACTTTCTTTTTGTGACTCTTCTACCCACGTGTCTTAACCATCGCAGGTTCACTTCGCTCAGTTTTCCTTTCAGTTCTCCAAATAGTCATCTTCTCACTCACCTTCTAATGTATCACTTTATCAAATCTAGTCAGGTCTAAAGACCATCTTAGCATTTCATCTCTGCCACCTGCATCTTTTCTTCCTGCTCTTTTGCCAGTCTCCATCCCATACAGCGTTCCTGATCTCACCATTGTTTCAGACAATTTTCCCTTTCTGGTGCTTTTCTGTAACATATAACATTTATCATTTTCCATACCCCCATCGAGTTTGTATCCGTTTCTTCACCTCTTTCTCAGATCCACCATCTGTCTGAACTGTTAAACCCAGGTATTTAAACTCCTCTACCTGCTTGAGCTTTGCTGCCTGCAATTTAATTGCTTGGCCCTTTACGGACTTAGGGCGCTCTCTCCGTTTTCTGCCTGCTAACTCACATTCCTCAGTCCTTCGTCCATTTCTGATCTCTAAAGTTGTACTCTATAATCTACTTCTGTCGCTGACACCAATCCCATGATCTCATCATCAGCCATCAGCATTTGCCGCGATTCTTCTTTCTGGACTTCATCCCTCGGAAAATCCATTACCAAGGCAAAAAATTGATTAAATACAATACTGCTTGTTAATACCTAACTTATAAAAATCGCATACAATATTTTTCCATAAACATTTTTTCTATGAACAATTTTTATCATTAGTTGTAACATCAACAACGGTCAATTGGATAAACAAGAAATGAGATTTTTTGGTAGATAAAAATATCATATAGGAAGCATTTTCAACTACCAATCTATGTATCACACTTTGTAATTTTCAACGTCACCTCAATTCAATCACCACCTGCTACGTGTCGCCTTCGATCTTCTATCGAAATAATCTGTCCAATTTTGTAAACCCATAATTTACTTTTGTAATACAAATTTCTGTAAACAAATAAACTACCCACTCGAGACAAGAACACTCAACAGAACAATATACAGCTGAATTTCAATTTCTGGATGCTAAAATGAATTAAACTGTGTAGGTTTTAAATACATAACGTGTCTTTATTTATGCTAAAACATGCAGTGTTTACCTGATTGCATGACAGAATATATTATCTAAGAGATACAAAAACGTATGTACTTTTTATTAGCTTTCGGAGTATTTCTATATTTATTTTCTATTGGTTTCGTGAATGCATTTAAAGATAAAAACAGCATTTGTTACATAGAACTCGTTACCTTTTATTGCTATCAAGTCATCATAATATTTTCCTGCAAACACAGATTGATGAATCCACCGGACATTGGTAAGCATCTTTTTATAGATCATTCACTATACTCTTGGAAGACTCTATATTTTCACATAGGCCGCAGATTATCTCCTCCCTGGGTTCATATCTCCTCTCTGGGATGCATTGGGCTGAAATTTGATACCCAAGCACATTGTAAAGATTCATCGATAGATTTTAAAATATTCGCTAAGAGCGCCGAGAACATCATCAGGTTCAACAAGTAAAGAATGTTAAATTTGATTCAAATTAATGTGTTGTTCCACCAGGCACTTGGTAGAGCCAATTAAACATTTTCAAATGTTAACTATTGATTTTGTGGGTTAAAAACAAATCGATTTTTGGCTCAAGATTTCTGACCAAGCATTAGTCCTTGCTCATATTTGAGATGTAGAATTGGTAAAGCTTTAGAAATAAAGTATTGAAACGCTAATGCCTCACTTTTATAGCTTCTTTTCTATAGAACCACCATACCTGGGGGCTGTCCGTAGACTTTACATATTTTAAAACATAATTTAGTCATATAGGAGTATACTAAAATGCTCTATATCGCTTTGAGATCATTTCTAGTGCCTTACATAGAATATAAGAAATATTGATTTTCAACTGTGGATAAAGGTATGAATATTTTACTTGCCAAATATGAAAGAAAGCACTTCAAATGCTAAGTTCGCTAATAACGGACTGTTGCCCTGTAACCATTTATCACAATCGACATTGTCCCATATTATTGAAACGGTAGGTGTGTTCAACCGATGATTCCTGGTCTTCCTATGGAATAGTCCACTATTTTAACAATATTCTCATGTAAAACTAAAAAATGTAGGTATTAATGGTATCAATATAATCTACAAAAAAGTAAATTTGTATCTCCTACTTCAATTGTGTAACCAAAATATTAAAAAACTAAATGAAGATTGTACTGTTACCACACGAACATTTAGCATAGCTTAACGTTTCGATTATTTTGAAAAAAAAACTAAGATGAAGGTGATTTTTAGAAAAATAACTTTATGGCTAATTTCGAATAAACACTACCTTAACTACAGTTGCAGAAATTCATCCTCAAAATGATGAGTTGTTTATCATACATAGGGCTAATTAAAGTTTCATGCAAGTAGTGCATATGGTGTATGGCGCAGTAATTGTAATGTAATTTAGTTATTCAAATGTTCACTATTTGTTATTTGGTAAATCGACACTAACATTTTTTAAAACACCTACCATGTTCCCTAATAAAGCACTGCAATGTTTAAGCTACACAACTAATGGATAAATGTAACTGTCCTTTGGCTCAGATTAATAAAACAAACATATCACTCTATAATTTTTATTGAACTAAATTGAACATTTTAATGAGATATTTAAGTACACAAATCACCATTAGGTCTTGTTTCAAACTCTTTTCTCCATAGAGATATTATGTAATTTCATTCACTGAGAACACCCCGCCCATGAACTAGCATTTAATTGAAATATTTATTTTAAACAACAGCCAATGTCTTTTCAGTAGCCCGAAGATGTATCTGTTACTTTATGACATTTCAAAAATCTTAATTGTCTTGGTTTTGTTAAATGACGTCATTTTTGCAATATAGCCACCCAATGAATTATTTAGAGACCAATAATTTAGAAAGTAAGTATTGTAAGAGTATGAATATATTTTGAGCTAATAGAAATATGTAACCAATCAGACTAGGTCAACTTAGATTATGAATTGTTATCCAACTACATGGGAAAGTAATAAAAACATGAATTTTACAATAATGAAAACATTTTAAACTAGCAAAAACTTACAGATAGGTACAACTCTGCACTACTCAAAACCAATGGATCTTGTTCGGCCAAATATTTCAACTAAAATTTGCTCCAGAGTTGACATGTGCAAGCAGTTACGTATAAAAAAGTGATTCCATGAGTTCTTATACAATTTATCGAATCATTGTGTAGCATAGATATACAACACATATTTATAGTTTATGGAAAGATGTAGGATAATCACTTTAAAGACAGCAAAAATATAATTTAAGTTTTAAAATCTAAAAATGGTTAAAAATGTCATCAATTTCGGATAAAAATACCAAAAAAACCAACCATAACATTTGTGTTTATTGTTATAGTTAGAGTTATCAACATATTTGTTCACCATTGTCTATGTTTTTTTCATCTTTGTTTTCTCATTTGAGATTTTAAAATGTAATTATATGAACTGTCCATATATTCCTATAGCTAAAAATACATTGAATGTCTATGCCTTACAATGATTTCGTATAGGTAGATTATACAAACTTATTGAATCACATTTCATTAAAAACAATGTACCTATTATTCATCAGGCAGGTCACTTTAGTTTCTTCTGTTTCAGATATACAATTACAAGTTGCTAATCTTCCTCCTCTGACAGAAGAAAATGCCAAAATAGCAAATTCAAAAAGTACAAGAAAATGGCCCCAATACGTAGTCCGAGCTTTTGTGTACTTAGCCATATGCTCTGGGTTCGGTTACGTCCTCTATGGCCTGGTTGCCCACTACAATACAAGTCCTGTTGCTGTCACTACTTACCCAAATAGTGTGCCTTTTGTGTGGCCGGATGTGACAGTTTGCAGTAATGCAAGGTATGACTATGATCGAGTGAGCCGATTTGGAAAAAGATCTAAATATGAAGCACAGTTTGTGTATTACATGAATTTGTTGTCCACCATTGGACATATTGAGATTGATGCACAAGCTTATTCGCTGTTAGAAAGCAATCACAAAAACAATTCATATACGCCGCAACCAATTGATGTAATACTGCACTGCTCATTTAACGGAAAAGTGTGCACATTTCGAGATTTTAAAGTCCATTACCATCCTTATCAATTTAGCTGTTTAACTTTTAAAATCGACGACCGTTTAGTAGGTAAATCCGGTAAAGAAAATGGATTAAATATTATTTTAAATGCCGGTATATTCCCCTATAACTATCCATTATATGAAAAATACTATCAGGATTTTATAGGCTTTTTAGTATCAGTCCATGAGCCAGACACTCTCCCAGATCTGAATAATGCCAATACAGTTGCCATTGGAACTAATACAGAAATAAAAATTTCATCAAAACAAACGGTAACAAAAAATCGTCAAGGAAACAAGTGTATCAACAAAAAGCCTATATCAAATGTTATTGATTTTCAAGAAACGTTTCGCACTTCAGATGTCGATTGCATTGAAGAGCAAATACAAAATAAAGTTTCAAAAGAATGCGGATGTCAAGATCCGGAACGATACAGAAGAATAGATCCACTTAATTCAACAAATATTCTTCCAAGTTGTTTGCAATTTCTAACTGAGGCTTTTAACAAAGCTATAGCTGACAAATATCCAAAATTTCTTGACGATCTAGACAACGGAAGGCCCTGGTCTTTTATCAGGTCTTCTGTTGTAAATGAATCAGATGTTAAACCCTTTTATACAAAGTTTCTCTGTTATTTGAATGGAAGAGAGCGGCGAATGCAAATATCTGAAATAGGATGTGCCAGAGGTTGCAATAATACCATTTACCAACCTATGGCAAATTCCATTCCATGGCCAACAAAATTAGATACATTTAGAGCGCTAAAAAAAATATTTGCAACATTAATCAAAAGAGAAAACCTCAAAAGTGCAAATAGAAGCATACTACTGCATCACTACATACAAATATATGATAACTACTTTAAAGAAATTCAACTCAAAGATGGTCACTATGGATTCAACCAAGTTGAGTCTCAGGAAATAATCCTATACATGCAGCAACACTTCGCAATAGTCACTATTTATACAAAAGAGATGCGAATAACAGCCGATATCGAGGAATATATCTATGGCCAACTGAATCTATTGTCTGATTTTGGAGGTAACCTGGGCATGTTTCTTGGGGTGAGCTTAATAACTGTCTTTGACATTTCCAAATTTATTGGCAGTAGATTGATTAAAAAAATAAAAATTCTATATAATGCTTAGTTGGTTGGTTGACATAAAATGGCACGCTATAACATGAAAACGCCGATCTTAATTTTTTTTAAATTTTCAGGACAAACAAAAATTGATGTAAGAAGTAATTTTTAGAAATTGTTTATATTATTAATTTATAATAACTACAATTGTTGAACCTTTCAATCTGAAATTCATACTAAGTGGATTGAATATCGACAGGCGGGCTTGGGTTGTTCATAACTAAATATTAATAGTAAATGTTTGCCGTATCAGATAAAAACACCCACAACATTTTATTTACAGCTTTTATAAAAGTATACTACATATTTATGACTATTATGTTGTCTAATTTAGCGCTCACAACAATATTATATTATGCCCTTTTGACTCAAATTTTGGTTTTCATGGCATTATGAGACTTAGCAGACATATCACATAATGTGTCAAATTATCAAGTTCATCAAAAACCTTTATAATAAATAATAATAATAGCACGTTTTATTAAGTGGAATTTATTTCTCTAATTGCTATTATATTGTTAAATTGTGAAATATTAGAAATTAAAATAAAGGTAACGACAAAAAATTGAACAATTATAATTACTCATATTTTGGATTAGCCTTTATTATTATGTATGTATAAATATTCTAATAAAACACAGAAAATGCACATATGAAAATTGAAAAATAGAATTAATGCCTCGTCATGGTTGTGTTTGAGCTAGATATCAATATCTGCTGGATCAGCCAAGGGTTAATGTGTATTAGTAAATTTATACCTCAAGTTTCCCATCAATTTAGTACTGTTGTTTAACCTACTTTCTTGGATTTTGTAATGGTGTCAAGTTAATCCCTTGTAGTTAGCATACACTTTTAGGAAAACGTAAACAATTGAAAATGATCGGTTGGTTCTGACTCCAACTTGGCCGGTTCGACTAAAAGTCTTAAAATACAAAAAGTAATAGATAATATGTTCGTAATATACAATCCTATAATTAGTCGTATAAATAAAAATTCAGACGTTGTATTGTATAATTTATTGTTTGGAACAAATACGACTGTTATAAGCTCAAGTGCCGTAAGTGTTCTATTGTATTGAAATAGTTTGCATTTTTGTCTTGTCGTTTTTATTCTCTTGAAATACCCATTCATAATTTACTGAATTTTATCTTTTTCAATAACAAGTTGCAGAAGTAGCTAATCAAAAAAACTATGGCTCCAACTCAGTCTGACATTCTGTCAATATAATTAGTATGTGTTGTCTTGTTCGAGTAATTCGTATTTATGTATAATTTTACTTCAAGTGATATTTTTAAATATCAGTTTGTCATCTATTCATGAGGAATTAATACCCGAACAATAACAATACGATATGTCATAATACATGATCTCTCTCTATTTATAGCACAACTTTTGTAGAACCATATAAATAGAAAATAAATCAGTCTCATACGAACGTTTTCGTTTATTGCA
>JAUYWI010109938.1:0-10982 GCA_034780595.1 Parotoplana pacifica
AGCTGCTGTATTCTTCTCTATCGTATAGAACTAACTAACCTACATTCACTGTAAACATTTTACACTTGAGAAGGACGTCTTACGTCGAAAATTTGTGTATTTTTTAAATACAGCAGCTTGTGCTCTCTGGTGAATTTCTTTTATTTTTCTGTATACTATATTTTCTTACGAATCTAATGATTCAAATAAATGTTTTCGTCTTACCGCCCTAAGGTCACATGACAGACCGCTGAAAAATGTACTAGCTAAAATTATCAAAATCCACTTTAACAAATAATTTAATCAAGAAATCAAAAAATAAATTGATAGATAATTAATATTTGGTACATAAATTTCAATATAAACGATTTTGTGATCAGGCAGTGTGCAAACTGTGAGTTATAGTTTTGACAATTTTATTTTATTGTTAATATTACTTGAAAAGATTGTGGACCAGTCCTGGTTTATAGTGACCCCAAGATATCACAAATCAGATATATTGTGAGAAAACAAAACATTGGATGCGTGAATGTTTCGAGATGTGAATGTATACATCACAAAGTTGATAACACAGGATGATTTTTAGGATGGGTTTTAGAAATATTTGTGAATATAATTTTGAAAAAAGAATAAAATCGATTAATCAATAGTATTTTGAAAATTCCAAATTCAAATTTCTATTATTTTACATGTATGTCAAATGTCGGCCTCATTTAACATTGAGAAGCATGTCATTTTTGGACTTGATGACGTCTGGACCACTATTTTACTTTTTTAAATGGGAATTCATCATTTATAAGGCATGTGTGTACCACATTACAAGAGTAGTATAACATCTGAAGCAGAACGTGAGTAGCACCTACCCCAAGTCTACGAGGTATTAATAAACCAAAAGTCTACTAAGGGTTAAAGCACGATTAAAATTGTCTTTCATCTAAATAAAATATAATAGTTTGTTGACCATTATATCATTTCAATATATCTATAGAAATTATTCTTAGTTACTGAATTCCAACGTTTTTGAAACTAAATGGAGCAGGGGAAGTTTAAAATGCAGATTTTATGTAGATAATACTGCATCTCATCTACCATGACTTCAATCGGCGTAAAATTAGCAACCGCCAAGAGTTGTTGTAAAGTATCAAAAGTGATCAAAAATTTATCAAATAAAATATACGGCTTGCATGATTACGCGGTATGGTCTAAAAAGCAATTAAAAACATCTAAATCCACAATTTAGCAGTCAAAGGAATCACATTTATTTTACACTAGTTTGGTTATCCGGAGGGGGGGGGAGATCTGACTTGGTGCTTGACATAATAAATTTTGCAAAATAACCTAGTTTTTATCAACTCACCAAGGGGTATTCGTGACATAATTTGAAGGCTGGGGGAACTCGAGCACCAAATCCAAAGGCGGGAAATAATTCGTCACTAAATCAATAAATTAAAATGTTAAATAAATTATCATTTGGTGTTTTCAAACCAAATTATATACATAATAATACATATACATATGTACATATACTATAATCTACAAACAACTACCTACATTTACTTATCTATATTATATGTATGTATATATGATAATCCACACTGTAATTAGTACTTTCCTATTTAAAATGCTATTATTAATATGTATTTTACAGGAAATAAAGCCATTTATTTATTTATTTATTTATTATACACACATAAAGGTTTAATAAATAAACTGTTAAAAAGCGAATCTTCGGTCAATGCTTGCAGGTGTGGTGTGTTTTGATTAATTTTGCTTAGTTCACTGGAGACGCGTTAAAGTTGGATTTTCTCAATTCAATTTTAATTAATTAAATTATCCCAAAAACATAAAAATGATCAAGAAACTAATGAGAAACCATTTTACATAATTTAAAGCCATTAATTTGAGAAAAAAATCACTTAAAAATCAATATTTACAGACTGACCCTCATAGATTTATTAACTAGACAAGTTTTCTAATACATTATTTAAATAGCTTTGTTTTAATAAATCTGAAATTTAAGCAATTGAAGTATTTGGGCCATTAATATCGATTTTGTTTTCAAAAAGTACTTAAGCATTTGTATTACTGAGTTCCCAGTAGACCTACACACTAAACTTGAAGTTTGCTTGACCCTCCGAACACCATAAAATTAAGTTTAAAATATATTCAATTTTCATTGGTTGTTGAAGTGCCCATCCAGTCAATAAATTGAATGTATTTAAAAATGGATCATATGTTTTGACTAATTATTATCTTTAAATAAACCAAGAAATGGACTATTTAATTCAAATTTGAATACAGTATTAATATTTATAAAAAAGAGATAAAATAATCAATTTTCATTGGTTGTTGTAGTGCCCGCCCAATCCATGAAAATCAATATTTATTTTAAAATCATTGTTTTATATAAAAGGTTAGTAGCTATACATAGTGTAAAACTTGGAAGATTTCATCAATATTTGAATATAAAAAAAATTTAAATTGCGATTTTTGACATTTAAAGGGTCTAAAAAGCTTTTTGTCCATGAATCTTTTCAAGGTACCAAATGTTATTCATATCGATCCATTGGAAGTATGATATTCTGAGGGGGGGGGGTCCAAGAACGACGACAACGGTTAACAAATAAGTATTTTGTTGTATATATCGCAATTATTAATCTACTAAATGGTCACATGTATACTTATTCAATTGGTTTTGTATTGTGTATGTGGCTATAATTATTACACAATATCTTCCTTTTTTTACGCCAGACAACTAAGAATCGAATGGACTTTCCATGAGGTTAAAGTATTGTTGCCATTTCTAGTAGAATAATTATTGAGTGAACACCATTTTTTCTTCAAACCTCAGTACAAAAAGAAACATTGTTGGTGAAAAAAGTAACTTTCTGTCGACAATCAATCAATTCACTATATGTATTATGTTGCGCTTCACACATCGACATCATCATTATTTTCTTTACCAACTAATTTAACTTATTTTGAATTTTTTTAAACTAAAAGAGTATTTTAATAGGAATATCGTAAAATTTCTGTACATACAGCTTCAAAATATATTGTGATACTATGTATTTATCACGTCATTCAAATGCGCAAGAAAAAGAAAAGACGTTACAGAAAATAACTAGGATTTAAATACACTAGGAACTGCCACCATGTACCTACTGCCTGAACACAAACATTGCAACATTGTATCGAAAATGATCCACTTCATACTAATCGAGAAAAAAGGGTGCTCTGCAAAGTTAACTCTTTTACAAATATGAGTGCCTATAATTTAATTTTCAGTTGTTTCATTTATCTCTAAATCAATTTGTTCTAGAATTCTTTAGTTTCTGGATGAATATTTCCCTACAGTTTTTCATTAATTTGAAGTACAAGTATGATTAAGGATAATTGCAAACATATTTATACTGTTTTTAGCAGTATAATTTTATAATTATTGACTTAAGATATATGTATATTAATTTTCATCAATTTAACACTGCTTGACAAATAAGTATGCATAATAAAATTATTACCTAATCTTATTTTAAATACTCGTACACAACTATGTGCATTATATTTTAAGTATCATTTAAGTCATATCATATTTTTATAGACATCCTTCAAATCATGTAAAGTATATAATATACACAAAATCAGTGTTCCTTTCTTAACCTTCCTAAGCATTTCACCCTTAAAAAGATGATTATTCCCCCATTTATCCCATGATAAAAATATCACAAATCCTGCCGAGTGGGAAGTAATAGACAGCATGGGTAGCGACCACCGATTACTATGATAAATAGAAATCAGTAGTAGCGACCACCTCCCTATCCTCCTCCATACCAAAGAATTGCTGCAGAGCCCATCTAATACTAAAACTAAATGGAGCTTCAAGAAAGCTGACTGGGAAAAATTCAAGAATCAGACTTAAGGCTGCAGCCTCAGGTTCGGTCGTGAATTTCGCTCAGTCAGCTTTCTTAAAGCTCCATTTTTCCCCCTATTAGATGGAATCTGACGCCATTCTTTGATATGGAGGAAAGGGAGGTAGTCGCTACCACTGATGTCTAAAAACGTCCCTCTCAATCCTTGCTTAGATCTCGTTAAGATTAATAGATTGTTTTTCTCAAACCCTTAACCCTTTAGTCGAAACATGTATTTGCATTTGTATGTTATCACAAACGGCTTCTGTGTGTCTCTAACTTCGATTTTATTGATCTACATCGTATAGTTAAAAAAATCACATGTAAGTAGTAGGTTTAAGCGGGAATTAAGAATTGCAAGTCAAGAAATAGATATTATACTATCTCTTGAGTCAGGTTATAAATTCTATTCTATATACTATTGTTTCTTCCATAGACTTATTTCATCTACATAATCCTGTCATTGTTATTATTACTTCAGAAATTTACCTCTTGTTTAAAGATTTCACTCCCAGAAGACAAAATTTTTGTGTTTCACTCCCCCTGTTGCATAAATGCACCCAGTTAAGAAAAACTGCGAATAAGTGTGTCTATAATAATATGATACGGCTAAAAAAAGATAACAATTATTCAAATTACTTAATTGTACTTGAATATGTATAACTATAACGTTAAGATGAAATAATTAACACCTTTAAAAATATTAATTCCACAAACATTTCACATTTTGTTAACTTTATTTTAAAGGTTAACATGTTTTATCTTGACTTTATAGTTATGCATATTCAAGTGCAATTGGTAATTTGAATAATAATTTTAATTTCATTTCTGACAAATGAGCCTGTGCATGTACTAATATGAATAATTGTACAATCGAGAACATAAACTTTGACACAAAACTCTATTGACAACAAATTGTGAATTCGCAAAATCAAATTTCTATTAGCATCTAATGTTAGCTTTAAAGAGTCAACCAGCAGTTCAATATCAGGCCAAAGATAACTAACACAGTTTATCTAGGTTGTTGTATTACTGTTATTAATTTAAATGTTGAATGTGGGTACTGCTTTAATCCAATTTGACTTTAATATTGTTGCAAAATTTATGCCGATTAATGTACGTCCACAACATATTCCAATCATATTTTGCTATGCCATATTATTATTGGCAGCTCCAATTCAAATTAGAAAATAAAATCCTTATGATATAAATAAGAAAAGTACATAATACTTCCGGTCTCAGCTGTAAAATTCAGTGCAATAACAGAGTTTTGGGTGACAATGTTTCAATTTTTTTTAATGTATAGCAACTATACAAGCACAGAATGTTTTTAAATTTTAAAGTCATTAAAATGTGTTTACATCTTTAGAACAACCGGAAGCTTAAACATTAATAACCAACATCAATAAATGAAATAGTATAAAACTAATAGCATTTCTTTTTCAAAAAACAATATTATTCAGCAGAATTATTAAAGATACCAACCTATCGTATTCTTGAATTATTTCCAGAACAGCTTGAATAGCAATTGCATATTCATTTGGAGTATATGGATCCATGAAGTGGAGCGAGGTTGGTTGTCGAACATCACCATTGGATGACGTCAAGTCGATAGCAACCGTGAAATTGAGATTGGTACTAAAACGTAAAAAAAAACATACGGTCACTGCATTATTAGTTTAATTTCAATATTTAAAATTTTTTTTATAAAGGTCAGATATTAAACTCAAACAAAAGTTTACCAACAGGATTGAATCTTATCAGCAAACATGATTTATCAACATAAATAAAAGCGTTGACCTTAATTAATTATATTTTTTAAATGAATCGAAATCCCAATCATAGATACATATTTATAGAAAAAATGTTCGTAATGGATTAGTAGGAAGAAAACTAACCTACCCGCCAAACATGTAATCCAGGAATGTATAATCTGTCGACGATCGATAGCATTTGAGAGTAATCTAAAATGGGAAAAAATCAGATGGATAATGGAAATAATCAACACATTTGTTCCTTACAAACAGCTGAAATAAAGACAACAGCTACCTATTCAGATTCATTAATTAACTAAGTACAACACTCAATGCAAAGAAACAAAAAGGTACCTATCTAACTTCTTGCAGTAACTAAAGACTAAAAATCAATGTTAAAATTACATCTAAATTCTAATTGTTAAAACAGTGAAATATAAGTTAGCTGCCCTTCTGATATAAGTATTGGTCTTAGTTGAAAATAAACATTTTAGATATTCGTAAATTGATAAATTTACCACTTTTGCCGTTGTTTTAAGCACAATCTACTGAAATCTTTTTCATATATTAAACTACAAGTAGTTTTTCATATAAATTTTCTAAACTATTTCACTTAAATAAAGGGTTGTATTTTGTTATGTAAATTGTCCATCAAAATAATCCTTTCAATGATAAATGAAAGCCCAACAGGGATTTCCGGATAAAAATACGTCGGTTTGAAACATAGTAATTCGATTGCGTAAATACATTTAATACTTTAATATAAGAGTTTTACACATAAAAACGAAAAACAGATAGCTAACAATTTAAAATACAAAACTAAATAAAAATTAAACATTATTTTTAGTACTTTGAAGTGAAACCAACGAATATGATATTGATTAATTATATAATCAATAAAAACGATTAATTATCATAAAACGTTTTTATTTAATATATCTTTTATCAATTCACCTGACAATTAATAAATTGGTGCATGAACTATGTATTTATCATTGTAATGTTATTGTAATTTTAAATTATAGACATTGGAGCGTTTTTCCATAGCAATCAATTTTCTTAGTGGAGTTAAAGTCATTTTGCCAATGGAGTTAGGTCAGTAAACTGAATATTATTGGAGTTATAGTGAATTTTGCATATTAATTATAGTAATCAAAGCATTCATATCCGAAAAAGAATTACAGATAAATATATAGCTACTTCAATATATTCTTTGTCATTATAGGTTCTACCTACTGCTATTCCGAGATATGTAAAATAAATATTATATATAAATGAATCTGTAAAGCTTTTTCGGATATGATGGGCTTTGATTACTATAATTAATATGCAAAATTCACTATAACTAACATCTACAATTATTTAGTTCATAAGTACAATATGCAGAATGAGCAGTACATCAAATAATCATAGATATATGGTTTTAATTGAAAGTTTAAACAGCTGAACACAGGTCTGCAACTGAAGAGTCGTCAGCTGTTTCCAAAACATCGATTGATGAAGGGGTTTTTCGACGATGGTTTTCTTTTCCTTCTGGGTCACTGCTCAAGGACGCTGTTTTTGCTCAGGGAACTGAGGGTCGGCGTACTTTTTTTTGCAATTGCGTCAAACTCTGTGAAATCTGAAAAGCTCTTGGAGAACCTCATAGAGTTTTTTCCTTTCAGAAATTCAGCGACTCTAATATAGCACATTTTGCATTGGTCATTGTTTTCCTCGTTCTAATTTATTAATTTTGTGAAATTACTTTTTTTTACAGTCTCTAAAATCTTTGTAACTTGGCTTCTCTCACGGTGTGACAGAATTGTTCGAAATTGGCCACTTGCTTTCTTTTATTTATGGATCTGCTGATTAAATGGTTAAGCGCATCCACACTCATGAAGGTATGGTGTTTGTCTAAATATTTTAATTAGATTATTGCTATATTGTTGTCAACTGAATTTACCATCCACAGCATCATGGAGTTCCACTGTTTTTTCTATTAGGCGCCGCAATTATCTATCCAAATAATTATCTTCTTTCTGTGTCAATTAATAATGGAGTTAGTATTATGCCTATGGAGATAAGTCATTCTTCCATAAAATAATCTGTGGTTCAAATGGGGATAGTATTTGTCGTAGTTCTTATGCTACGGAGTTTAGTAATGTTTTATAAATTTTATGATTAACTACATATTATAGTGAATTGTATTTTACCCGGTGTATTTATGAATTAATTTAACAATGTTTAGTGAATACTTAGGCGTTTCCAACATAGAGATTGTAAATAATAAATTTATTAAACACAATAATGTAAACTCGACTCTCGAACGTTTGTTCTTGTTAAATCAAGAAATTACCAAATTGCTGCCTCTAGGAAGAACTATATATTGTTAACTCAGAGGGGTGTGTGAACGAGTGAGTCTAATTAATATTTGAGAAATCAACTATGTCCAAATTTGAGTTTGAAGCGTTTGACATTTCAAAACCCCGAAGATTTTTTAGGTTCATAGTGAGCGGTAAAATTGCCTGTTTGAAGCACGTGAAACTCCCGAATGAGAGAAAAGCGGCAACATTACATTGCTGTCCGGGAATGGGAGCAGATAACTATGAAATTCTCACAGCTCCAACATTCCCATCGACGCATACTTACGATGAGCTCGTAAGCCAATTGAGAATATAGGTACTTCAAAGCAAGGGTAAACATAATTGCACAAAGATTCAAATTCCACAAGCGCATCCTAAGATCTGATGAATCACTAAATGCATATATGAAGTGACTGTGGCAACTAGCCTGTTTGTGTGGTTTTAAAAGCTTTTTATAAGAAGCACTACGAGAGCAATTCGTATATGGCTTAAGAGAACCGGAGATGCAAACAAAGTTCTTGACTGAAATGGACCTTACACTGAACAAGGCTTACACAATTGCGATTATGATGGAGGGAGCCCAGGCTGACGACCGAGTGATCAGCAGTGGCCAAGCTACCTACAACAGTCATGATCCCAGGCAAAACAAATAAAAGGCGAAAGATTTATTCCTGAATGCAGAAACCACCGATTAATATGTGCTGCCTCCCATGGTGATCGCGGGGTACTGATACTACTAAAAATAGTAGTGTTTGCGAAATAGCACATAATTCGAGGATCCCAGTTAAAAGGGCTCTTAGATACTGTAATGACCTCACTCGATGTCCCGATATGGGGATAGATTTCCTTTGAGTGCCGCTACTGGAAGAAGAAGAAGGCAAAACAAGTCCAATAACACAGATTTAGAACAACAGTATCATACAAGTAAGCCTGTGCATGTATTCGTTGTTTAGATGTCCATAATAACACTAATCAATGTCCTCATTTAAATAGCAATTGTAATTATTGTCATTTGCAAAAATCGTGTTTCAAATTAAAATTAAAAATAACCCTAAAATTAACTCTGTTTCTGGATCGACTAATCTTATATATAGCGATAATAGAATAGAGCATTTTACAAAATTCTGATAGCTTAGCTAATCTAAACATACACAATCTTCAAAGCATTGATCACAAAACACACATATCACACCATACACTACTCAACTTAATGTTAACCATATTCCAGTTACATTTAAAATAGATACCGGAGCCGAAATAAGTCTAATCAATAGCGCGACATGGGAAAAGTGCGAAGAATTTGATCTTAAAGCTGTGCGTCCTTTATTTAGTGACATACCGGTATCGAAATTTCGACCTTGGGTCAAGGTATAGTTTCTGTTACGAGAATGAACTGCAAAGCTACAGTACCTATTACAGTAGTAATGTTTTTTAATTACGTAATATGTTACATAAAATAAAAATTGACTGGTCTGTATTGACGTCTTCTAAATCAATAAATGTTGTTAGAACATTGCAAATATTTTCGAATCGGACCCAGATTTATTTTCGAGAAGCCTAGGTCTTTTAAAAGATTACCTAACATGGAGGAGAATGCAAACCGCCTACCATTCCGTTTGGTATAAAAGCTCAAGTAGAAAGTGAATTGAAGAAAGTTACCAAGTCAGGTATACTAGAACCAGTTGAGTTTAGCAATCGAGGAACTCCAATCGTTCCGATTTTACGTTCGGATAATTCTGTTAGAATCTGCGGTAATTACAAAATTACTATTATCCGCAATTTTCGATCGAACAACATCCAATGCCTAATACAAGACATTTTCGCATCGCTGACAGGGTGTAAGGTATTTTCGAAAATAGATCTTACTCAAACTTTTAATCAAATAGCTCTTGATGAAGATAGCCAAAAGCGAACGACAATTAGCACTCCTTATGCGGTCATCGAGCAGCAAGAGCGGCAAGCGCCAAACATGACGAAGCCTAATAAATGAGTGGGTGATTATTTATTTAAATATACACAGCTTAGTTTTGGCATTGCTTCGAGTCTAGCTATATTTAAAAAATGCATTGATAATGTTCTACAAGGTTTGCCTGGTGTCATTAGTCGAGTGGATGATATCCTAGTGGCAACTGATAAAGTCGGTACTTAGTCGGTTATTAAAATATGACTTGCGAGTTCGCCGTGATATTTGTCAATTCGATCAAATATTTAGGCCATATTATTACGGCAGATGGCATAAAAGCAGACCCAGCAAAAGTTGAAGCCATTAGAAAAGCGCGAATTCTTAAAATGGTGATCGAGGTTAGTTCATTTTGCGGTTTAGTAAATTATTGTGCTAATTTCATAACCGACTGAAGCATAATTATACCCAATTTATAATCTGACAAAGACAAGTGTTTTTTTTAATAAATCAAAACTGTATAAACGCATTCGAGTAATTAAAATCAGATCTGATACTTACTCATTTTGATCGAGATAAACAGATTAAACAAACTTGTGATGCTAGTCCTATTGAACTTGTAGTCGTGTTAACACACACATGTTGAGAGTAATAGTGTTGAGAAGCCAGTTCGTTTTGGTAGTACAAGTAGAACAACACTACTCCAAGCTTAACTAGAATCTTTAGCGATTATTTGGAATAACGAAATATCATGATTATCTCTTTGGTAATTGTTCGCAATTGAAACAGATCACCAGTCGTTAGTTAAAATATTTGGAGAAAAGAATTTATACCCAGCACAGCAGCCTGAAGACTCCAAAGATGGTCTATTAAACTATCAGCGTATAACCGACACCATTAAATGTCGTAAAGGTAATAATAATTGCGTGCCGACATGTTCAGTAGACTGTCTCTACCCGCAGAGGTCTCTCTCTATTTTGGGCCGACTACCTGTACTGTAGCCGATCACACAGCGATAAGAGCCCTTAAACCTGTGACCCAGGAAAGTGTGTGCATTTCGCAAGCTACACACGGTGTAGCCAGTACCCAACGGTCACCA
>JAUYWI010109949.1:0-10982 GCA_034780595.1 Parotoplana pacifica
AATACTGATGGTCCTCTGAAGTCGTCATTGACAGTTTCTTCTTCTTCTAGTTGAAGATCGTTTTGCGCAGGTTTATTTGTTTTGTTGTATAGTTCTTCTAATGTACATATGTCTTCCACTGATTCAATATATCATCCTTATTTGTTAGGAGAATTCCATTTTTGTCTTTTATTTCAGTTCTTCTGTCATGCGTTTTCTTTTCTTCTGTTAATTGTCGTATTTTTATACATTAAGTCGCTTTGTCCACTTTTGTCCATATCGTTGATATTACTGCATATTTCTTACCACCATGCTTCTCTTGCTTTCTGTGTCTTCCTTTTAAAATCATAACGTAGTCTTTTGTAGTTTCTTTGTCCGTTTTCGTTGTTGAGTGATTTCCATTTGCGCCTTTCTTGTATTTTCTCGATCATCTTGTGGCTGATCCAGGGTTTCTTTGGTGCGATTTTTCTGATGTATCCAAATATTGGTTTCAGCAGAGGTTCTTATTATTGCTTTCAGTTGGTTCCATTTATTGCTCACATTTTCCTGATTGATATTGTAACTGTTGTTCAATTTGATTTGCGTAGTTAGTTTTAATGTGATTAATTTTCAATTTTTCCAAGTCTTATTGTTTCTTCGGTCATTTCTTTTTAATTTTCTTGAATTTCAGATTTGTTTTTATCATAAATCGCTATCACACAGTCCGCTCCTGGATAGGTGCATGATTTTTTAACGCTATTTCTGTATCGTTGTCTCACTGCAATGTAGTCAAGTTGGCATCGAAATCTATTTCCTGGGGCTTTTCCATATGTACCGTTTCCTTTTGTGCTGTTGAAATAGTGCATTTGTGATGACTAGTTTGTGTATTCTGCACAAATCTACGAATTGTTGTTCTCTTGTGTTTCTTGTTCCCAATACAAAGTTTCCTACTTCTTTATCGTTGTTTCCTTCTCCAATAATTGCATTCCAATCTCCCATTAGTACAAGATTATCGTTTCCCTTTGATTCTTGAACAAGTTCTTCAATTTCGTCGTGGTCTGATGTTGGCATGTATATTTGTACTTGTATAATTGCTATGTTGGTCTGTTCTGCTTCTAATACTGTTAATATCATCCGTTCGGTTTTCTGTGTTATTTTGATAGTTCTTCCTGAGTGATGTTGATCGAGGACTATGGCTACTCCTTGTTGATGTTTACTGCCTCCTGAGTAAATGATTCGGTAATCGTTGTTAATGAAGTTTCCACATCCTTTCCATCGTGTTTCGCATAGTCGCAGGATGTTGATTTTGTATGTCTTCATTTCTCCGAGTACATTTTCCATCTTGTAGCATTGTCCGCACATTCCAAGTTCATTTCTAGAGTCCGGTTGTCTGAGGTGGCCTAAATGCTTAGCACCCGCTGCCCGAGTCATTGATTCGCCACCAACTTTGTTTGATTGATTTCAAATTTGGTGTGTATGTTCACTAGGACTTACCTAATTAATACAAGTCCATAAATGTTTTTTAAAATCGATATTTGTTTACTAAAATCATTTAAATTATTCTAAAATCCAAATGAAATATATTAGTTCTCAATATTGACCACGAATCGTTAAATAGGTATTGTTGTTTAACTAGTACATTATTTTGGATTTCAATGCGCATTGTAGATTTTAAAGGAATTACATATTAAAATTTAATTTGTGTTGTTTATAAAAAGTTTTTATATAAATCCTCCAATATATTTTATTCTTAAATTAATTTATTTTGAAAATACTTTGGAATTAAATTTTAATTAACTTTTGTTTTATTTTACTATTTGACCTAACTGACATTTTTTTAAATTTTATTATTTTTTATTTCAGAGATGCTATCCAAGTATGCTGATGCCAATAAAAATCTGGTTCCTGACTACTTGGAACTCAAAGATTCCGACAATGATCGTAAGTACATTTAAACTAAGAAATAGACTCTCCGGGTTGTAATTTATAGAGGTTTTGGCAAACAAACATAAAACTGCTGATCATTATGCAAAAAATCCGGTTATAATTATTTTGAAAATAGCCTTAAAAGAACCAACTGAGGATTAATATTAATAAAAAAATATTTGAAGCTTGGAAAGAAGAAGGACATGCCATTGAAATATTAGAAATTTGAGATATAATTAGAAATAAAATTTGTTTTCTAGAAATAATTGATCTACTGGATACTGATGATGATAATGACGGAATCCTTGATCATCTTGACAACGATAGTGATGGTGATGGTGTTCCCAATAAAGAAGAAGATGAAAATAAGAACTCTGTCCCAGATAATCAAGAATTAATTGACCAAGATGGAGATGGAGTCCCTGATATTTTGGGTGAATAAAAGTTTAATTTGGATGCATTCACACACAATTTTAATTAAAGTTTTTAATGTTGTCCAGAATAGAACCAAAATATATATCGATACTTCTATTTACAGTTAAACAAGTTATTAAATTGCGTGTGAAATTGTGTGAGATTTGAGTGTGCACTATATACATATTAAACTTTATTTGAAGTTTCTTTTATGAAGCATGATTGGAAGAATCCACCTGTTATTTGTTTTGCAACATTCTCTTGCATTAGCAACATATTTGCTGAACTTCTTCGCTAATTATGTGCAGAATGAAATTCAAAAGAAGTATTACATTATCTGAAATACTATTTATTATAAAAAAAGGTCTTTTTCGTTAATTAAAGAACGACTTTAAAATTATTTTTGGTTAACTTTGTTCTTTAGCAGTTTCAGTTTCGATTCAACTCTAGAAAAGTCTAAGTATTAGGTAGGTACGAATAATATTTCGTGTTATTCAAGTGGAAATAAGATTCAAAATTTTTATTATATATAAATAAATTCGTCATTTCTAATTTTAAAATGTTTTTTTTGTATAAAAAATTCAGTTATTTCAGTGGCAATTGCATATAATTACCGTATATCTACCTACCTATTTAATAATTTTTTGATTCAGCCAAATATAATTTTAATGTCAGCTAAACAATTAATTATTTGTTCCTTAATTCATGCAAGTCCTTAGCTTGTTGCATAATTGACAGTTGATGCATGTGATTTATTCGAATTATATCTCTTTTTTTGGTATGAACTATATCATTGTTAAATTTCATTTTAATTTATTTAATTTACTTTTTTATTTTTTTATACACTAAATAGAAATGTTACTGACAAATTAACTCTATGTTTCCCCTTTGCCATGTTAGGAAGTTAAAAGCAACTCTAACCCATATGCTCTAACCAATTTGAATTTCAGTTAATTGTGGGTTTAAAAATATTTTGCAAAATATTCTTTAGGTGTGAAAAATCTATTTTAATTCAGATTATATTATAGAAATGTTATATATGGAAGGTTGAAATTTTAGTTTTCTATATTTTAAGATTTTGTAAATTTTAAACTATTTTTATAAAATTTCACAATGGTACGTTTCTTTTTTAATTACAAAGCTACAATTAAATTGGCTCTTATAGGTTACTCTTTGTAGGTACATTATAACTTATCTAAAAATTCTCGATTCACTTTTTCAAAAGATCCGTTTATTACAGCAAATTTTCCTTCCAAAAATTTGTAAACCAATTTTCGAACAGCTTTGTCTTGAATGATCCAAAAGTTACTAAATTTTATTTATTGGTTTTAATCTTTAAAATTTAAAATACGGCTATGGAGGATGTGTCCCTCTCCATCTCCAAACATCCACTAAAGTTACATTTCGGAACTTTTTTGTACCTAACTATAAAGCAATGTTCAACACTAATATTCATAGAAATAAACTACTTGCATTCATCTCTTTACGTTAGTAGTATGACAAATGTTTTATTCAATTATAATCTGCATTCAGCTACTTATACTTATATATGAGATTATTTTACTGTATGTTTTAAATATGTAGTTCTATTTTGGATGAATACTATATTGATGCTTTGTTTTTAAAGTTTTATTTCTGAAATTGTCGCAAATGAGTTTTCAACTAATTTAGTAACGTGAATGGCTTATTCAAATTTTGTTTTATTGTAGCATAAGTTTGTTTTTCGTTTTTTGTGTTCAATAAATGTTTATTCTTAATTTATTTCTTCTTATTTTGTTGGATTACTATCCTTAAATAATTTAGTTAAATAGATAACTATCGTGTTGTAAAATAGATTGTTTCTATTAGCACGGTTTTGTATTCAAATATTTTTGAAATTTAATTTTTAATAGGCACCTACATTTTCATAAGAAGGGCATATCCTAAAGACTCAGTAAAAAATATCAGTTTTTACTTTGGTAGGTAACCTACTACGTAGGTATATATTTGCTCCAAAGTGACTGGTCTTTTCACTTAACTTTACAATGTTTGACGTAATAAGGAAAACCACATAGTACATACGAAAATCACTAAAAGTTTTGTGATACTCGTATTTCTAACCTACGCCTAGCTATACGGGTAGATAGATGGATACTGCATTTTAAAAATAATATACATTTTATGACCTAGAGAGCAAACAACACTTTAAGATCCTTTTTTTGAGAACTCAATATTTCTCAATTTTAAATTTTTTAAATGTTTTGCAGAGTTTTAAATATCTATAGCTACGTACCATAGAAAATTTCATAGAATGAAAATCGAATACATATATTTAGTTTGAAATTATATTATTAGTTGGCAATTTAAAATAATTTCTTAAGATATACCTTTAAATTTAGCATTTTTATCTTACCTATTTATAGGTTAGGTACCTATGAATGTAATGTTTGAATAATAAATTTACAGATACCTAACCTAGTGCCATTTCTATCAAATTGTGAAATTAGGTTGATACCCAATTCAGTTGACCAAAAGCGATATGTTTTTAAACTATAGATTTATAATACCTACAATCTTGTGTAAATGTCTGCTTATTTATAACATATCTTATTAGAAGACATTTATTACAAATCTAACTAGATATTCTATAAGTGAGATATTTTGTAAATCGGCTAGGTGTATTGCCTACACTTAGGCATTTTGATGTGATCTGATCCGAGAGCATTCATATTTAGAAGCAATTAACCAAGACATCGTTGAATATAATCAGTATAAAATAATCGGTATCATCATTGTTAAATACCTATTATTCTAAATTTCAGTTGCTTGAATATTTAATGTGATAAATGTTTCTTTGATTTCAGCCCTAACATTACCACGTACAACAACTACTGTGTCCAAAGTGTCAAAATCGGTGGATCAGTGTTCAGGAAAAGAAGATTGTGATCAAGAAAAACGTAGTAGTTCAAACTTTATAGAATCATCCCAGAAAGATTCATCTAAATCAGAGAAAAAAACAACTATTGATACCACCTCAGAAGAAAAAGAAAGTAATCTAAGTGATTTAAATAATAAAACAACATCTACAGATGAAATGAAAAAAACAAAAAAGAAAAAATCTGTAACTAAAAAAGAAGAAAAGAAATCAACTATTAAAACCAAGAAAACTGTGCCTACTTCTACTTCAACAGCTACTGAAGACAACTCGGAAAAAGAGACCATTTCAAAATCGAAAGAACAATTACCTTTACGGAAATTCGATAAAACCAAGAAAAGGGTGCTACCATCTACTTCAACAGCTACTGAAGACAATTCAGAAAAACAGACAGTTTCAAAATCGAAAGGAAAGTCGGAGAAATCCGATAGTAAGAAAAAACAAAAACCAATCAACGTTTCTAGTGGTAGTAAAAAAGAAGACACGACTGAAAATAAAATAGATGATAAAAGAACGTCGGTACGATCATCAAAAGATGCTACTGACCATTCTATTATCAAATCCAGGGAAGTGGTTCAGGGTTTTCTTACCTGGATGGAAGAATTTTTTGGGGTTGAGAATGATGCTGAATGACTCAAAAATATATCTACCTTTCAAATAAGATGGAAATCACTCAAAAACTTAATATGGTTGTCCTTCAGGTTCTACATTTGCCTGTTGTTTTCTTTAGGTACATACTTAATCTATCTTTCTATTTGGTAAATAAAAATTGCAGTTATTTCAGAATATCTTTTTTAGCAAAACAATTTTTATTTACATATGTACATTTATCCAATACTACCACCTAAGAAAAGTAAAATTAAAAAGGCGGCACGCAATTTTTGTCCAGCTTTAGGGATTGATTGAACTACAAATTGATCAAATTTTGGAAATTTAAATAGGTACTCTAAAATAAAATTTATTTACGTTATAATTTCGGCATATTCACCGATGGTCAGTCAAAGTATATATTTTTACTTTAATACTTAATTTGGAACCAACTCCAATCTTGCCGCAGTTACCTACCACAAAACTTCTCTCTCTTTATATGTATAATGCAAAGAAATATGTCAAGTCATTCCACAATAAATTCCATAAATCTATTGAAAATGATTCACTAATGTTTTGGAATTATGCACTGCACAAGGTACATTTACATGGGTACCATTGATACCATCTAGTAAAATGTAAATATTTCTTAAAACTTAAAAATAGACGTATAGGTATTTGATACAATACGACAGTGCATTAAAAAAACTTTTTTTGGCATATACATATAGGTAACATTCACTAACAATAAATTATTTTGTAAGTAGAGGTTACTTGTCTGGGCTAATCATGAAGAACAAGAGTACTTACTCGTAGTTAATAGATTCTAACTTAAAAAGTAGTTATACCTAAGTTTAGATAGCTTTTTATGTTTTATCAATGATATGACATAATACGTAGGTACCGATTTAGTCAAGGAAAACATTTTAAGAGAACAAAAACCAAAATCTTTTCTCCTGTATTTTGTCCTTATTACTTAATTTATCATACAAATGAATCAGATTAGATATTTGTGCATTATATGTTGCATAAATTAGATATGTATTCTATTCTAATTCTTCAAGACAATTAAAGTTATAAAATTCATATAATTTTAAAATATTAAATCACTAAATAAAACAACAATCAGGGAACAGCCCAATAATATTTTCAATAATTTTCTTGATTTCTATTTTTTTAAATCCATTTCTTTATTAGCTACAGCTAAATATACCAAATGACACTGAAGAGTGATCCCCAGATATTGATGCTCCTTAAGCATTTGTTTTGTGAGAATTAACCATCTTTTGGGCCTTTTTTGGGCCAATTTTATACCAAAAAATTGTTTAAAAATACTTTAGGAGCACTGGACTTATGTAAGAGTATCAATACTGGGAAGAGGTACCTACTTCAGTGTCATCCGGTGTATACCGTTGCAAATGATTTTTCTCTTAGATACAACTTTTGTGACGATTAAAACAATTTCTTTAATCGTAAATTTTACTAGTACCTACCTATTATGCAATTCTTTATATCTTTATTTGTAAAAAGTAGATATTTTGTAGTAGTTTAAATTATATCTTTAAATAGGTAATCTTTATTGTATTAAAATTTGAAATTAAATTTTTTTAAAGTTTTAAAATGTTTTCTTTCTATTTAAGCAATTGGGTATTTACAGATTAAGTTATTTAATCTTTGAATAGTCATTTCTATGTTTAGGTACTTCTCTTAGCCACCAGCAGTCTCTTAAAAAATTACTATTTGTGTTTGGAATGACCGTTAGGTAATTTTGATTCTCCATACCGAAACCATTTTTGTGAAGTTTAATAAAATAAAATGTATCTTTTTTATAAATAAATTATAAATAATCTAACGGAATTAGTATAAAATTGAAAATCCGCCAAAATATACCTACCTTCTTTTAAAATAAGCAGAAATAAAAAAAATGAGTTAATCGATTAATGGTAGAATATAGGACTATGAACACCCCATCTATTCTGGGTTTCTCAAACATTGATATTATAAGAGCCAAAAAATCAGTACTTTAATTGTTTTTGATTTGACAAAAATCTATCAAATACATTTTATCAAAAATATTTTGTCGTAGTACGTATAACAATAGGATACAAATTTTGCCATTTTGGGTTTTCTGACCATGACGAACGCAACAATTTTTGAAAAATATGTAAATTATAACATTTTATGTGAATTGAATAAATATTAACTCTTAAATGTCCCAAATAAAAGTAGAAGTTTACTCGTATGCATACATTTAGAACCAATCCAATAGTTTATCCAAAGTTTAATACAATGCACTTTCTGTGACGAACACAACATATCAATATATGCACATCACAATGTGCAAACTACCACATTATAGGAGTATTCAAATAAAATAAAATTTAACCATAATAGATACTCTTTTTTTTACATTGTACTCCGTGATGGACGCCATGGCTTCAGTAATCAATTAAAATTAAAAAATTTCAAAACACTAAATTGTGTATTTAAAGAATTAAATAAATATAGTTATACAAAAATAGAAATATATTGAGTTGTTCTACAGAAAATATCAGTATAATTTCAAATGGTTTACTTAATGACAAACATTATTACGTTCGTTACGGATCAAAATCACCTATAACAAAAATAGTAAATTTATGTAGCGATATTTGGAAGTGTTTCAAAATTTTAAATTTTGTTATCACTTAATGAAGCATCTAACTAAGGCAATGGCAATTTGGATCGTTGAAAGTGGACCATTTTGACCCCTTCTCATTAAAAGGTGGAATGGTTTCCTGACTTTAGATTTACGTTCAGGTTCTGATGGTCAAGAAGTGTGCCAAATTGATTTCAAAATCGGTCAAGTAGTTCAGGAGGTACCTATACATTGTTTTAAAAAGTGGATTTTTCGTATTTTGTTTCTTTTTCGATCTTTTTTCTCTCTTTTGCCTCCTTCTTCAGCACCGATATCATAGTCTAACCGATTTTAATGAAATTTGGCACCTAGACTGGGACGAAGAGTAAAAATCCGTTCTCAGGAACGCCAATATCACATAGTAAAAAGTATAATTTACCAATTTTATGGATATTTGAAGACATGAAACCTTAGTTACCATATATAAACTTTCCAGTAATCAACTTTTCACTTAGTAACTGTTGCTATGGACACAAATATTGCATAGTAACAATGTTGTTTTACAAATACATCCCATATAACAATGATTTTATAGGTTTTATAGGTTTTAGACAACATAAAACTTTCATTACCATATATGAACTTTCTAATAAATATTCCACTTAGCAACTGTTGCCATCAGGGTCACCAATATGGCATAGAAACAAGCAATTCTTTATATAACTAATATTTTTAAAGATATTTGATTACATGTCAACCTTAGCTAATATTATCACTTTTGGAAAGCAACTATAATTTAATTGTGAATTTATTACAAAATGAATGGAAATTTAAGACCACACAGGTCAAAAAGTGTGTTAGCTCAAACACTAAAATAAGTGAAATCATTTTTAGGTGTTAGCTCTTATTAAATGAATGCTAATACGTTTTTAGATAAATGATATTTAAAATATTTGAGTTAACAAACTCAATAAACATAAATTCAAATTCTTGAGTACCTAAGAAGCAAAATTAACCAATTGGACAGCTACAAGTGTAATAGCATTTTATAAAATTTTGATTTTAGGGTTTGAACGAACACAGGTTTTGACCTTTTTGGTCTTTAATATATTTCCCATCGAATCTTCAAATCGCTCCAATGTTACACCCGATTACGATGAAATTGTCTCATACCGATTCTGAATTGTTGGAGGGGGAGTTTGGTAGCGAGGCGACGTTGGCAAAGTTGTTTGTATTTTCGTTTCTACTGGAAGTGGATAGGCGCTGGATGTGCTTTTATATTTAGTTGGTGGGTTGTGGGAGACACTGACAGAAATGTCTCTGGTAGCAAATTTGCTACCTGGGTATTTCCGCAAAAGCTAGTACTGTACTTCTCTCGACCTTGCACAGTAAGTTTGCAATCACTAAAGAACCCACCTCACCGTTGTTGATACTGTCAGCGTGGCAAGTGTGTTGAGATAATCAACTCTGACTCTGACTCTCAGTGAGGCCAAATTTCTTGTTTAGGGGGAATGGTGATAGTGTTGAAGTAGGGGTTGTCAATAGTTTTCCAATTGGAAATAACACTGACATTTCTGAGAGGGCAAGCTGTCATAGCTATGCGCACGTTCGAAGGATGGCCAAGACTAGTAGCGTAAATGGTCCCTTATTCACACAGGGGAGGGGGGGGGTAAAATCAGTTGTGCTTAATCGAATCACACTTTGAGATTGACAAAACATGATCTTACGGCCAAACGAAGCAACGAATGGGTGCAAACGTCGTTAAGACAACAAAAGTTTCATTAGTTCACTGTTTAAATTTGAGCCAAATTGCTTGGATCGTTTTGCATTTGGAACACTATTTTAGTTTATAAATAGCTTTTACGGTCATTGATACCACTGATTTGACTTTAATTTGAACAATAAATTGACGAGACCCTTATGGTCTTAAAAATGAGGTATGCTCATATGCGGTAGCTTCGTTTTGTTGTGAGAGCCGTGAGAGCAAACTTTTGGTCAACCTCAGTGATGCCGAATTGTCTCAGAATTCAATTCTGAGTCGAATAAGTCCAACGTTTTTATCCCTGCCCCCCTCGACAGCAAGGAAGCTACATAGCAAGCAAGCCGGCTGCTAGCTATGTCGACTGTCTCCTATATAAAGGAGATGCAGTAAATTGCTTGAGGCTGAGTGACTGGAATTGAATTCGCTAGCTACTGGTTTAATAGATTGGCAGTTTCGTTCTATTGTGCTTTCTGATGGTGGTCACATACACACCTTTTAGCACTATTAGTTGTGAATTTGTGTGCTACTCTGTTGTTCTCCGACTGTAAATTTGGATCCAGTTGACTTTGTTTCACGTGGTAAAAGCAGGGATCTACTAAATTTAAAGCACTTGCTCAAGTATAGTTATTTTCTTTTGACTTTGTATAGCACTTTTGGGATTTCGAAGTCATATTACATGTTTAGCAAAGTTAATTGGGATTTTAAAACGTATTAAAGGAAATTTGGTTTTAACGGTTAAAGCCTGCTCCATTTTTTTACTATGTAAAGCCTTTGTCATAAGGCTTTATCATAAAGACTCACCG
>JAUYWI010109960.1:0-10981 GCA_034780595.1 Parotoplana pacifica
CAGGAATGAGTGGAAGGCAGTAATCCAGATCTCCTGAGTTGGTGTGGGATAGACACACTCCCGTATTGATGATGATGATGATGATGATGATGATGATGATGATGATGATGATGATGATGATGATGATGATGATGACATCACTGTTCAGTCCAATTAGTTTTCCATTTTCAACTCTCCACATAACTGCTTTTTCATTTGGTCTGTTGTACATTGAAAGCAGATTTGGCCATTGGCGCATCAGGACTTCTTTGCGATATGGATATTGTTTAGTTTATTTAGTGTGTTAATTTTTTATTTTTTATTTGTGTTTCTAATCCTACCATTCTGAGATAATAAAATTATATACACAATTCTTTTATGCCCAATATTTATTTAATAGTACTGAATACTCGTAAATTAAAAGACATTTATTAAAATTGTCAGAAGTATTTAGTTTTAATAACTGTACTGTTCGTATGTTTTAGTTGCTACCACATATTTTAGGATTAGGTATAGATAATTTTAGTCTGTCTGAAATGTCGAAATGTCAATATCAAAGATTAGATTGAAATGGTAATAATACCAATCTTTGTATTTATTTTAGTAAACCTATCTTAATAAATATATGGACTATCCGTTTTGCCTACTTAATAGGCTTTCATAAAAATATGACAAAAATTGTGTCACAAGCATTCCCCAATTTTAATACCTAACAAAACTATTATTAGAATTCATTTCCCAGCAGAACGATACCATTATTTTATCGGTGATCATGTTATACAGGAATTGCTTGTTCATACATCATAATTTAGCAACTATCAAAAGAAGGACAACAACAGTAGGTATCTAACGATTTTAGAGCATATTATCCCTTATGTATAAAAAAGTTAGCGTTAGTTAATGCTACTAGCCTTTACTTAAAATATAACTTTTAAAGTTGTTTTTACAGTGTCAAGTGTATTAGGAAGTGTGAAAATTTCAATGTTCCAACTGTAAATGTTTCTAAATAAATTGATACAAAAAGATGTGCAAAAGATATATCTTTAAAAATTTAAATTTCTAGTGATTAGTTTCAGCTAATTTTTTAAGCACACGCTCTAATATTTAACTATATGATTAATTGACCAGCGATATGACTTGTACATCTTTGTTTTACTGATACCAAGAAGACACTGAAACTCATCATATGGGTGGTTCAGTATGCGTCTAG
Organism: Parotoplana pacifica; assembly: GCA_034780595.1. NCBI lineage: Eukaryota > Metazoa > Platyhelminthes > Proseriata > Otoplanidae > Parotoplana > Parotoplana pacifica. The sequence continues at coordinate 1,190 of JAUYWI010109960.1, forward strand.
TTGAAAAGATGTAGGTACAGTTGGGTCCATAAATGACCGATGAAAATAGACTTGGGCATGTATAGAAAACCTTTACCTACATAGTATTTAGGCTTCTATTAGGTACCTTGGAACGATTTAGGTAAAAACAAATCGCTAATGGGGCTGGCTTAACTAGTGTCGATGACGTCATAGAGGGCCAACAATCAAAATTCGTCCTACTTACTTCAAATGTGGTGTGTACCTAGGTCCATAAAAATTGAAAGAATTATTGATTATTGATTTTTTGGGCACCTGCCCTGATATGGTGGCCCTTATAGACCAGCAACCATAAGAGTGATGCATCCAATTTTCTAACACATTATTTCTAATGCCTTCCTAATTCTAAATCTCAAATTTGAGGGTAATATGATGTTTGGTTTAAATTTTAGAACCATTTTATTTGATTGTGGGCAAAATCGATATAATTAATAATTCTTTCAATTTTTTATAGATTTGTATTGCTGAATGCCTAAAGGACCTACACACCAAATTTTGAAAAAAAAATCGAACAAATTTTAAGTTTTTCCTATCTATTACGTCATCGGCCCTAGCTCGGCCCCATTATCGATTTAAAAAAAATCATTTACCCAAAACATTCCAAGGTACCTAGATACCATTAAAATACTCTGTAACTATGTAATTTAAAACATTGATATGATGTATTGTCTTTCTGTCTCTCTTCATCGGTCATTTATTGGCCATCCTCTACCTAAATTGGATACTTTTGAACCAAGACAACGAAATTTGCATTTGGATATACTTTGTGCAATTTCTACCTATAAAACAATTTAACATTTGTTAAAATTAATTAATGCCCTTGACGCACGTATATTGCCTAATATGGAATAGAAAAGTACTAATTAATATCAAAATTATGCCATCAAATTGCTATTTGATCCTTCAAAAAGTGCCTACCATTGATTAGACTGTAAACCTCCCCTTATCGTCCTGCAGATGATTATTCGAGTGAGACATAAAGTTCTATTCTGCTTCAATTGATCTGTAGGAGCCAACCTAATCTATGGCTGTATGAGATCTGCTACTGTCGCCATCATCTTATCAACATCATCTATGGCCCTCTCTGCATTACTGGATGCTTTTTATCTAATAATAATACCTCTCGGATTAGGTTTAAACCTCCTAAGAGCATCTAAGCCGGGTGCTTTGCTTTGTCCTTTGGTCCCGGATTATTGAGTTGGCCTGCACTTTTGTAGGAGTTTTGTAGCGCGTTGTTATTTCAACAATTGTTTTTATTGTGTTTATCATTGAATAATTTAGTAATAAAACAATCGCTAAAGGTGCCCATTTATTGAAGAAAACTTGGAGATAAATAGAAAATATCTAATGTTTCGTGGGTTCTCATCAGTAGTAGCCATACACCCATTGCAGTTACTAGGGTATAGTCCCTCGGTCACTTTCCTTCTCGTCGTTAAATCCGCAATTTAATCTTAAAAATCGAAACCATCTAATTTTTGTACTTTTAGACTGTTGGAAATCCGTATTCTACGTTAAAAACATATTTCGATTTCAAATCACGGACTTAACGATACTTAATATTTGTCAAATTTAATTGAAATTGATTAAAATTTAGGTACCAATATCGGTGCTGAAGAAATAAGTATGAAGAAACAATTTTAGAAAAATGGCTAACTTTGAATACTCGTAATCAAAGGTTCAGAGGCTAACCGATTTCTATGAAATTTGTACTCTTGACTGAATTTGGTTATAGATGTTCCAAATTAGCCCATTTTTAGAAGTTTTATAATACTCTTCTATCAAAGCTTTATTTGGCTCTTAACTATGAAAAGAGGATACTAATTGCATGTTCTATGTGGCACACATTTCCTTGGTTTATGTAGCAAAGATTTGTTTGGACTGCACTCTCTGAAAACCCGGCCAAACTTCTTAATGACTGCCATTTCATTCTCCGGAGCGCAAAGGGAAGTATACGGGCACTAATATCAGATATCTCATGAACAAATTAATCCTACCATTTTTATCAATTTGTCATTCAACGGGTTATTTTGACTTGGAAAAGCAAATCTCTACTTATAGTTTAGCAAGAACAGCCAGCGGATAATCAATTAGTTCGGCTTCGATCAAATAATAGACGCCTCAAGTCATCATCCTACTTTTCAATCAACGCCACTCAAATATGGCAACATTTTGTTCTGTTGGAAGCACAATCTGTCTCAGAAAGGAGGAAGCAATATTGACCTGTAGCTACACATTTTGATATTAAAACCAGAAGGCCTGCTAAAGGTACTTGAAACAAAGTATCGATGTTTTTGGAAATAAAATGTCAACTCTGTTTTTAGTGTACCTATAGAGTATATTTTATCTTTATTTTTTTTCGTTGTTGGTTTAATTTTATATTTATTTGTTTCTCCGCAAGTTATAATAAATTCTATTATAATTACTGGCTGAAGCTGGCTATAAATTTATTTTTCATATTATTATCCGTCGTAGCTAGGTCGTCGAAAAGTTATATAGCATGATTTTTTTTGATTATCAATTTGCTAAGCATATCACGCCAATGATGTGCGTTCTTGCCTATAGTTGCTGATTATTGACTTTTATTCATTTTTTTTGATATTTTAAGATAATATTACCTGGTGGATACAAGAAGGTATACACTTTAGGTTGGAGCTGTTGGAGCAAGAAAGATGTCCTCATTGAACCTGTGACAGTGACCTCACAATAATTAGCTTCACTCGTGCACAAACCCAACAGCAATGCATACTGATTTAAGAATAATGAAATAAACACGATATTCTATGCTGGCTGGGACCATCTTTTATAATTATCAACTTATAATATTTCTGATGTATCAGTATCCCTCAAATTATCAATTATCTGAATAATGAGTTTAGTGGAAGATAGATATAGTCTATTAAAATGTGTTAAGAGTAATAATAAAATAACAGGAATACTTTGATAAAAATATACTACTTATTTATACTACTCGCAAATGATAGCCCAGGACAGCTGGTTTGGCCTTGTTGGGCCTCCTCAGCCAGGCATAATCATTGCCTGAGAAATAATTTTTTTTGTATATTCGATTTGAAAGTACGGTTTTAGCAAAATGGTTCTAAATGTATATTATATTTATTATTTTGTATTTTCTTTGTAAAATTTACTAACTATATTTCCACAATGAATAGCTTTTGAATTCAAAACTGAATACAATTGACATATTGAATTAATGATTTCAAGACTGACCGTTACACGGGTTTTTGAGCTAACTCTGTCTTAACTACAAATCCCAAACTTGAACAATATCGTTCCGCATTCATAGTCTCCCGCACGATCCTATAGGACACCAATCCATTGAAGCTGATAGCTGCCCAAACCGTCAGTGAAGCAGTTTTGACGGGAGTCTCGTGCACAATGTGCGGATTGTGCCTGGCCCGATAATGAATGCTGTATTTATTTACACGACCGGTTAGTTCAAAATGGCATTCATCAGAAAACACAAGTTTCCGCACTAATGCTGGATCATTATTAAACATGCCATTGATTCTTGTACAGAATTCACTACGTCGATCATTGTTTCCATCGGACAGCTTCTGACAATAATGAGGCTTAAAAGGTTGAAACTTTTCAATATTCGTTGAACTGATGTCTTGGATAACCCCGTTGTTTCAGCAATACTCCTTTGGGAAGTTGTTGGATCATTTACAACACAATTTAGGTACCACGTTTTCCTTGTTTTCTGGCGAAAATGTAATTAGTTGGCGGCCAGATCTTGGACGGGAAGTATCCATACTTCCAGTTTCCAGAAATCGCAGGCCCAATATCTGATAACATTTGCAGCGGGACGTTCTTTATTGTATTTTTCACGATACAAACGTCTACTCTCTTCTCTATTAAGGAAATGACCCATGACATTAGGTACGCTTTTTCTTCTATCGTAAAGTCTGCCATTTTTCAAAGTCAAATTTAAATTAATTAACATAACTCTTGTGCTATTGTATACAAGAAAGTTAAAGTATGCACATAGACATCTATGGTTAATCAATGGTATAAATAGAGTAGTTATGCACATGGAAAGCTATGGTTAATCAATAATATTAGTTTCATAGAGTAAAATCAAAAAAATAATCAAAGACTTTTGGACCACCCTGTATGAATAATAATAACTTCTGTGTAAACTGAATACCTCAGAAGTTTATTCAGTGTTAATTTCAAAAGATGAACTTCTGAGGTAATCAGTAACAAATCTGGAACTACACTTTCCACTTTGATTTGAATTAGCAAATGTCCTCATAAAACCATTCAACACTGCATGCATCATTCAACACCAACTTATATAGCGGTGATGTTTTAATGTCATAGAGATCATCAACATTCTATTTATTTGTACCTGTGTTTTATTTCATTGATAATGTCAGAACTGTCAAAGAAAATTAGATTTATTGAGTCCTAATGTAAAATACGTGTACTTGGATACTTATAAAGTAGTTCATCTGTAAAATAATGCATTATACAAGTCACCAAGTTCTTCTGAAAAAATGATGAATAATTATGGAACACCCTGTATTTAGTTTCAAATATTTAAAAACAAATCTAAAAGTACAAAACATAGGTGGTTTCGATTTTGAAATTCAACCTACAGACTAAACAACATAGACGTAAAATTTGCCAATTTTGTTGAATGCTTTTCTTTTCTTTTTCTGCATTTCCATTTCTCTCTTTAGTACCAATTTCAATTTTTAAAAATTAATTTTTCGTTTTCATACTTTAGGTGTGGTTTCTGTGGCCATCATTTTCGCATAACAACAAACAAAAGTTATTAAATTATCTTAATTAACTACACATAATTGAGCAATTTTGACAACATACAATAATGAACTTTCATATAACCTGTCTAAGAGATGCTGATATTTAAACTTCTATTTTGTCCCAATAAACATTTTTTAAAACCGTCAATAAAATTTGTATAGCCTTTTTGTTATTTCTATCATTTACGTATCCTTGAAATTAACGTCCTTTATACAGGCCGGGCCAGCAAAATACCATGCTGGCTATATGTCATAAAATAATAATTAAAAATACATAGGTACAATCTAAACATACAAATCTATTTTTAAAGATGAGCAAAATTAGAAAGTGAATGCATGAATATAAATATTAGGTACTTATTATAAAATATTTACTTTTAAAAATTAAATTAACGTTTAATTCTTATAGGATATATTTATAAAGACATATACTATTTATTTATAAAAGTTTGAATTAGGTTAATGATATTATATTGTCATTTAAGTAACTCAAACTTTTATAAATACTATTTTCAGTTTATAGCTCATCAACTGGTGGAGATTCTGGTTCAACAATATCCGCAACTTTAACATTTGACTCAGAAAAATATCGAGGACGAACGTTTTCTTCATCAATTGTATCCAAGCTTTCGCCTTCTGTTTTGAAACTAACACGAGGACATTTCTCTTCTCCATTAGGCAAATTTCTGCAAATTACGTCATGAAAATTGGCGTTTTTAATAATATCAAAACCAACATTTCCACCAAATGATGAAGGTTTCCATAAAACAGGACTTGCAAAATGATGTCCAAAGACCCCTTGTATAGCAGATACACCCGCTATTGCTAAACTTGTTGAACCTATCACTGAATAATATTCTCTCCTTTCTGTCACCAGACCAACAAAGAGCTCCACTGCATCAACATCCTGGTAAAATTCCTTAAGTTTGTTCGCCACATCAACATTGTTATCTACATAAACAGAGGAATTTGTCATAAAAAACGTTATTTTTCAAAAATTGTTGAATTTAAACCTACCAGTCAACTCCATAAATGATTTGTAAGGACGAAGTTTAAAGCGTTTTCTGTATTCATTAAGTGGCTGCATTCTCAGTTGTCGGGTTTGGTTTATGAACAGCTCAGAAATGGGTAACGTAATTTCTGGGTGGTTTTGGGAAGTAATCTGAATGCAGGAAAAAAAGTAATTTTAAGATTTACATTAAATAATATCATTAACAATTTTATTTATAGTAAAAACAAAAAACATTTTACAAAGGGTGTTCAGAGGCTGCATTTTCATATTTAAGCTGGCAGATGGGGTTTAACAGTGTAGGCATTAAAAATAGTTTTTGAATACGGGTTAAGAATAATTAGAAAAATCGATTACAATTAAAAGAACAACCGCCAACATGATCCGTGTCATCTAGGACACATTTCTTATCATCATAATAATCACCAAAAACAAAAAATTATAAAAACAATTTCGGCTTTTCGTCGTACAAAAAACCTTTGTCTTACCAAAAGAATAGCCAAAATGATTTACAACAATATAAATTGATCAAAGATTTTAATATTTTTATTCTTTTTTGTGTGTTAATATTTTAATATTTGCAGCCAATTAAAGTGACTAGAAAAGTAAACTTGTTGCTTGCTTTTGTAGTTGCTTTCCTGTTCTTGCCAAAAACAGGTTTCTTCTAATTTCCTGATCTAATTACAGTCCGTAAAAATGCATGCAGGAGCCAAAACTTAACAACCATTTTTTCAACTGAACTCAAATATTATCAATGGACTCGGTAGCAAGCGCTCTCATTTTCTTGATGCTGAAATAAAGTGTTTTGTTCACGTTTTTTCTTTGATTGCCTAATCTAATTCCTTATGGCAGCTTTAGATGGTTTACCAAAATTGAATCTCCTCAGCAGATCTCTCAAGTTTGATTTTACTATACAATAAATGTAATTTCATATAATTTTTAACACTGTTTTTATCGATTTGTGTTGCTGAAATCCTAATGGCCATACTCACCAAATTTGAAATCAATCTGAGTTCAATTGAGCTTTTTAATATTTAAGAGTAACAATGAAAATTGCGAGAGAGTTAGTTCCGAATTTCAAAGTTATTCTTACCTCTCCAGCAGGCGTATTTACAAGAAAATTAAAAAACTCTTTTGTTCCATATTTCAATATTGGTAAAGTTGCATTAAAATACCAGTCAGAAAGCAGATTTGGTTTGCCTAGAATATAGAAAGATAAAAACAGGTCAACTTCTAAACTATAGTACCTTTCTTCTCAATATAATAAATAATAAAATAACAAAAAAAACATTTCCAAGATTTCGAATAGGTAGATACCTATTCGAAATCTTGGAAATGTTTGTTTTTGTAATTTTATTATTTATTAATTTTCTAATTTTGAATAGACCCCATTTTGAACACAAAAACAAATTGAAAAGTAATGTCCACCTGTATAGGAAAATTTGTTTTTAATTTGTGTTTCGTAAACGAAAGTTTTAAGTAAATTGGACTGCTTCTGGTCTCTATTAGTGATTAAAAGAAACCCATTTAGTAAAAAGTGAATACGTATATTTAACACACAAATTTTTAAGCCCATTCAATTCAAACGAAATATGAAATGTTTTCTATAAAAGTTTTCTAAATATTATTGAAGTTCTGCATACCTTTGATTATAGCAGATTCTGGTAAAAGTTGATGCCAATGATAACCTATCAAAAATTCGACCAGGGTTCGACTTTGGTATTGCACATGTAGTCCTTCGGTGATTGTTGGATCGTAAACAAGATTCATTTTGTAGTTGGATAGATGTTTTATATATTCCTCAATTGTGATTTTTGTGCCAATGGCTACAATAAATAATTCAGTAGCTACACATATTATAGGTACCTATCAACTTTGTTGAAATTCCGAAAAGATATCTATGATTTTCTAAAGTAACGATTTTAAATATTTAAAATTAAAATTTACCACCAATGATAAGACGCGTGGTTTGGAAAATTCTTTCATCATCCCAATCCAGATGCTCCTGTTGAAGTATTTTGGCCACTCTGTTGTGTTCTCGATGATAAATCACTGTCAAAAAGCTCAGTGTGGGCATCATTGAAAACCGAGGATGACCAACGCTGAATATTGGATGAAGATTCTTTGGATTCGACATTTGAATTGCTGACTCATTTGTGAAAACAGGATACTCCTCTCCTTCAATTATCTGAACCACATTATTTTAGTATTGCTTTCTAATAAAAAATTTCTATAGCAAGATATTCTATTGTTAAAGAAATGATTTTCTTATTTTCCCGCTTCCCATTATGAATGTGCGAGTACTTGTCAAGTACAACGGACAACCGAATCAGGTTTTGCTTCTGAAATTTAGTATTTTCTGAGCCATAACTTGACATTTAAAGAAAAATGACATTTTCCTACTATATTTGACTGCTACTTTTATTTTCCATTAAAAGAATGCCATCTAAATAACATATTAAAAATAAATGACAAAACCAACTTGATATTTTAGCAATCCATTCTTGAATAAGCGTAATTGACTTTCAATTTCTTTGTTTTTACCATAAATATGACTTGCATCTAACTAAAAGCAAACCACAAAGATTCCATTTCACTGCTTTATGAAACTGAAGATAAATTTATATCTATGTAAAGGAAGAGTTTGAGGTGTACCTATAAGATTATGAGTTCAACTGATCCGAATTCTACATTTACGTTCGATTAATCATTCCATTCCTTCTTGTTTATTCATTTTCCTGGGTAATTCTTTTGGTTTTGGATACCAAAGAATATCAAAATTAAATTTTTCAGGATACTTTACTTACGTTATGATTTGACCATGTCAAATGAGGTTCCTTTTCATTCAATGTCTTAAAAAACTGGTGAGTAAAATGCTGTGCATGAGCAGCGAACAAGAGATTGGTTTTTGTTGGACAGGGCTTAAATCGATTCTTAGGTCGTTTGAATATTTCATTGATAATTTTACTTGCTGGAGGCAATATTGTAGGACCTGAATATTAAAAGAACAAACATTGTGCTATTGAATGGATAAGAAAGAGAGACTAAAAAATCACTGCGTATCTGTTGCCATTCCTACCTTTCGTTCCCATTGGTGTTGGACAATTTAGAGAAACAGGAGGAAGGATGCGACTATAGTAGGTAGAATTAATCATGTTTTCCATTACTGGATAGTCATAGTTTCCAATATACAAGACCGGCATATCCATTTTATTAAGACGAACTAAAACGTTAAATTTTAATGAAAATGTCTATTATAGTTTTTGAAACCTGTTCTTTCAATCCATAGTTATTGATAAAGTTTTTAAATGTATAAAAAAGGAAAATCATTTTATAAATGTTGACAATTAATACTACTTTGAAATATTTATAGAATTATGTAAGGCAGTATTACTAACAGCTAAACAAATATTGCAACATACATTTAACAAATTGAGTCATGAAAAACCGACGAAGATTCTCACTCTTGTTCACTAAACTCCAGAACCAGTTGAAATGTGTCAGCATGTAGTGAACAGTGTCCTGTTCTGGTCGAATAAAATCTATGAACCAGGTTTTCCAATGAGCTTCAAATTAAAACAAAATACTTTTTTTTCAGTATAACAGCAAAACTGGGTAAATATTTGTCTGACTGCCAATATAATATAGTGGCATGTCTGACAGGATGGTCCATAATAGTCTGTTTGTGTACTGACTTGTCTGACAGGTCAGTCCATACTAGTCTGTCTGTGAACTTACGTGTCTGACATGTCGGTCCATAATAGCCTCTCAGTGTACTTACGTGTCTGACATGTAGGTACATAATAGCCTGTCTGTGTACTTACGTGTCTGACATGTAGGTATATAATAGCCTGTCTGTGAACTTACGTGTCTGACATGTAGGTACATAATAGCCTGTCTGTGAACTTACGTGTCTGAGAGGTCTTTCCATAATAGACTGTCTGTGAACTTACGTGTCTGACATGTCTGTCCATAATA
>JAUYWI010109971.1:0-21873 GCA_034780595.1 Parotoplana pacifica
CAATATCGACATAGAACTTTGTCAGAAGGTCTGCCGTTCCGTAGCTACCAGACTTCAGATGTGTGCTGATGTAGATGTGGAGCAGTTTGAACAACATAAGATATGATTCTGCTGTATTAATAGACTGTATTGTATATTGTACTATGTACATGTTTTATTCTTTTCTGATTCATTATTTATGCTAATAAAATTTTATTATTTTATAAATCTTTTATTATTAAAAATCGGGCGTTACTTAAAATTCACACTGTATCTATGATATCAATGAAGTGATGATCACAGAGTAATTTTATGTTTATTACTCTATGGTGAATATATTATCAATGTTGGCTTCTATTTTCTGTTTTTGACATAAATACTTATTTCTATTATTTTCCTAATTGTGTATGATTTTAACAGCTGATTTAGATTTTCTATTCATTTGTATTCCAATTACTCGAAAAAGCTTTTTTAGAATAATTCATAACCATGGTCGCAAAATGCGTTTTTAAATAATTTTTTTTTTTATCTGAATCCTTTTGGATCACTCACATTGTTGTTATATTTCAAATCTACATAGCTAAACATGGAAATGTTTCATAGCTATCTTTGCAATTGGTATTTTATTCTGAAATTTATGAAAGATTTTTGTAATATCTTCCATAGAGTTATTAAATTCAGTCTATCTTTGCTAAAGAAGGAACATCAAAATCCTTTTTTTATAATTTAAAAAAGAACTAATCAAAAAATATTTTTCATGTTTTTAATAGGTACTTCTTTATTAAAAAAAATAAACACCAATTTATAAACGGTCTGTATATTTTATTAGTGCGGCATTTAAAATTACATATATAAAAACGCATAAATACCTACTTGATTTAGAAATTTGAATAATTTAAAATATACAATATTTTTCTCATAAGATTGTTCTAGCAAAGATCACGTTCCGACATCTAGTTTTGAAATAGTTTTACTTTAGAAAAAAATTGTAGTACCTAACTATCGGTTGTTTTTACGATCTATTTTCTATCAAAATGATATTGGTTTTATGTATATTAATAACGCTATTATATAAATTATAGTTAACTAATGTTCTTCAAATAATTTTTAAAATATATTTTAACTAAATATTGTATGATACCTACCATATGCTAGCTTGCTACCATTTCAAAGTGGCCTAATAGCACTAAATTCAGTTTTAGTTTTTGATAATTCATCGTATAAAAGATTTTTACAGGTCACAGATTAATAAATAGATTTTGCACTATAAGTTAATTATAATATCTACCTTATACGAATAAGAACACAAAAATAAATAAAAAGGATTCCAAAAAAACTTATAGTTAGCTTCTTAAAACAAATGAATTAAAATATGGTTAGCTATTGTTTTCGATTGGTATAGCTCTAACTAGATGTTATTATGTATTTAAGTCTGTACCTACATAAATGAAAATTATTTATTAATTTTAGAGCTAGGAAAAGCGAGAAAAGTAAAGGTAATTATTTAATTTTAATTTTTAGGGGTTAAGTACTTAACAATAATCAAAATAATCTATATTATTTAAAACAAAAATATGTGTACATTTTAAGCATTTAGAATTTACCAAATGTATTTCTCACTTTATTAGCTTTAAAATCTAATTTAATACATACACGTAAATACTACCTAATACGATGGCTAACCATATTTTATTTTAAGGTTTGTATTTGTAAAAAGCCAACCATCTTTTGAGTGCAATCTTCCTCACAATCATTTAATATTCAAGTCTGTCCACCATTTTCAAGAAAGTTTTGGTATTGTTCTAATGTAAATAAACTTCTAATGATTTTTAAGCTCATCGAACGCAAATTAATTTTTTGGTCGCTTATCACATGAACAAATAATGAACGACCGGTTAGTTTTACATAGGTATATGGGAAAATGTCAGACAATATTTTGTTTAAAGAAATCTATAAATAAACATTAAACAAATTACATTTTTTAAAAACCAGCTTTAATATTTTACTTAAAAAAATAATATTCCATTTAACTTACAGACAAATGTCCGTTCATATTATTGGGATCTCGGTTTTCCATATCTAATTCGGCCATGATAATTGTTTCACTTCAAAACTGAACAATAAAATCAAATGTTTTCTACTAAAAAAAGTTAGGGATAAATGTAATCAAATATCTGAACAGTACAGTTTTTGTATTGTGTTAGTTTTGTTGGTTGCCTAGACAATTGATGATAAATTGGGCCTATTGTTATACACAGTTCAGCATTATTAGTGTAGTCATGGAAATGTAAGCTGCTCCAAAACAGGTTAATAATTACGGATGCGCGCTTATTGTTTGTATGCGCTGTGTAAAACAATAAATAATTACTATGGGTAGGTATGTATCGATATGTGCATGATGGAACTACCTATTATCAACATTTCCAAAATAGATATTTAAATTTTAAATTTGTGAAATGCGGTGACTATATTTGAGATTTTAGTTAAATAAAATGACTAAAATCTGGTGCTTACGTTTTGTTGAAATAGATAAATATAATATTGAAAACAAATGCGTTTTGTTTTAAACAATTGGAAACTTTTGAGATTGATGGTCACAGAACCGTATGCAAACAATGATTATAAAATTATATAGCATAACTGATCCAGTAGGTAGGTACATATATGAAGTTTATGTGAAATAGATTTGCTTCCATAGATTTTTCAGATCCACTATTATTTTGAGAAAAAAAATAAAAACACGTTTTTAAATTGATTATAAATAATTTCAGTTGTATAAATCGGCATGCATGTTGATTTGTAAATAATATTTGTTGGTTGAATATTCAGATTTTTATGCATATTTTATTTGTAATTTAATTTTATAATTTGGACAGTGCATCACCTCGATCTTACAAGTGGATCTTGAGAATTGAATTGTAGTTGTCCTAACTAATCTGTAAAAAATGGTCAGTTTTCTGTTGTTTTTCTTAATATAAATTGTTCTTGATTTTATTGGGCTAATATTTTTTCGAATGAAAAGATCTTTTAATTAGCGTTGCAGATAAATTAAATTATAAAATGTTGTATGATATGACTGTATTGTAAAACCAATAGTATGTAAATTTATTTTTGATTATATACCACATAGTTCTACCTTCAATTTTCATAACATATTTCGAGTAAAAATTCTAATAACTTTTAGGAAACATGACCTACTTAGCTATTTTATTTTTAGAGTGTCAATGGAATCAAATCATTCATTAATTTGACTATTTCATATTTTATTACTTCAAATCTGATTTCATGAATAATTTTGTTATACTCGATAAAGTGTAGTCTACATATAACAATTCACTTTGCAAGAACTGTAGAATCGATACTTTGAATATCATTTATAATATTGGTAAATTTATTATCTTCATGTTTTCATACTTTAAAAAAATATTAGGCTAAAAATACTTCTTTTATTCCAGTTTCCCCTAAAATGATTTTCGTATTAACAAAAAGTTTACTCTAATCAACATACCTACTACATCGAAACAATTAAATTTTATTCCTATCTCAAAATGGCAAATCCAACCTAATTAATTTTCAATATATCTACATATTAAATGTGTTTTTCCATATTATTCAATATTTATACCTTCAATATGAATCTAGCTACGATAATTAGGCTTAAACATTAGGTCGTTAGTTTTACCCATAAACAAACAGTTTTGTTTGTTAGCAACAGCGTACCTAATTTCTAACTACCTACATATATGTACATCAATGATGCGCATACACACACTTTTATTGTTCAGCATATCCCTCAATTTAGCTAAATGGGATCAGCTTAGATACACAATGTGTATATTTCACAGTGCAAAACAAAACAGTGTTTCATATCTTATGCGTATGAGTTTATGTAATTATGGCCCCACCATTGATAAAGCAATGCAATATGTTGTTTTCTTCGTATTTAGCAATAGGTAGCAAAAATCTAAAATCCTAGAACAATTGGAGGCAGTATTATCGGAGATATGCAGTAATTTCTGCAAGCACTCAACAAGTGAAAATCTATAGTCACAATTGGTACCTTTTGAATAATTTATCTCTTGTTGCTACGATATTTCCTGATAGTTACTCTGCTGGTTATAGCATCAACGATGTACAAGCATTCTGTTAGGTAGTATCTATTGGTAGTACCAAGTCAGTCTTTATTAAAGACTGCCTTGGTAGTACAATTAGTGGGGTACCAAGTTGTACAAGGACAACTCTTCGCCAAAATTAAAAGAGACAGATAAAATAGTTAACTGAAACAATGCTTGGAAACAAACAAAAGATCATGTAGTTCTATTATTATACTGGTTCCATGATCAGAGGATAGGGAGGTGATTTGGTTGTCAGGATCAACGACAATGGCTGCTAGGCATTACGTCAATACGAGTATATAAAGGCGCTGTCAAGGTGATTGAACACTATTTTCTGCGCCTCGCTCGTCATTGCCAGTAGCGTTAGCGTGTTCATTTTCTTACACAATATCAATTTCTTGTTTTTTCTTGTAAAATACTTGAATTTTCCTAAACAGAACAATGGCCGACACTCTTGATATGGAAAACCGAGATCCCAACAACATGAACGGACACCTTTCTGTAAGTTTGAAATTAATTGATATTTATGTCATTATTTTAAATATTAATCATGACCAAAGTTAGCTAAACATTTAGATTATATATTTTTTTAAAACAAGATAGTTTAAAACCTAATAGTTAATATGTACGAAATTGATAAAAAGTATTATTTAAATAAGTATGCCTAATTTTATTTGTCGTTTCTAGGTCCTGTTCGAAGATGTACTTGCAGAACCAGAGGGGTCTCATGCAATTGATTGCGTGTGGAAGAATGCCTACATGTGCTACACTGGAGGTTTGAGTTGCTGCTACAAGACAATGACAGTGCTCTGTGGTCTGTGCCTGGCGCTCTACTGGGGTTGTGTGTTTGCGTGCATTGCTTGCCAAAATATCTGGTGCATCACACCATGCTGCAAGTGTTACGATCTCTATTGCAACATCATCAAGAAACTTCTCAATTCAATTCTAGAAGCGATCCTTGGGCCTTGCTGTGTCACTTGTGGTTTATGCTTATCAAGAATAGAGGTCACAAACAAGTAACATTTCAATTGAACAGTAAATTAGACATAGCTCCTTCTGAGAACTTAACAAATGAATTTATTGCTATATTTTAGATTACAAATTGTCCAAATTGAACTTATTTTATTTTTTAAAAAGATTCTTGAATTTATGTCTGAGATTTAAATAATTTTATATGGCTTTTATAGCTTATTGATAAAACGTTTTATGTACACTATTTTGTTTTTTTTACAATAAGCACCCCTGCACTATTTGTGATATTTATGTTTGATTAGAGCCTTGAACATTTTGTATACAATATTGTAAATGACTTTCTTCTGATTATGGTATATAATTATGTATATTTTTTTACTACTCATTTATTTTTATAAATTATTTCTGACTATTTTCAGAACCTTTGTGAATATTGGAACCTAATATATTTGTTTATTTAACTGAAGATTGTACCACGGACATATCTTAGAAATTCTTAATCGAAAAAGTGTGTAAACCGATAAAATTTTCTATCTTTAAAACTATTGCATTGCTTACTTAGAAAAGTGAAAGTGATGCAGTTTTCAATCAGTTTGTTTCAGTAATTTCATAAGGCATTGAGTAGATCTGAGATTATTTAATTATCTATTGAGGATCCAGGCCGGGATAATTAAACAGTTTCAGTTTTGTTCAATACTTTATGTTATTGCTGAACATCTGGAGAAAATGGTAACTACTTTCCATATGATAATTTTCTTGTGACATTGCAGACGATTATTTTAATAAAAAAAACTAAAATAATGAATATTTTTTACAACTATTGCTCAAAGTTTCTAAAATAAATGCATGGGTACTTTTGAAAGTATGATAATTTCAGGAACATTGCTGAGGTACCTTCTTTATTTGCTTATCCTATATTTTGTTAATTACATTTGAATTGTATTGTATTCATTTATGCAATTAAACTACTGCTATATCAACAACAATAACAACAAAGATTTCTACTAATAACAATAGTTAATGGATAATTTTTTGTTTTGTTTTATAAGCGACTATGTAAAAATGGAAAGATAATGTAAAGAAAATGGCAAAAAAATGTTTCTTATTTTTAAAAGTAAAATAATAACTTTTTAATAATAATTTTAGCCATATACTTTTAAACACTATTACTGCTACTTAGATATTTACCTACTAATTTAATATGTCAAATAACAAATTAATAAAATCTAAAAAACGAAATGAAAATACATAATTAGCGAATACATAAGCAGAATAAATATATTATTATTTGGTGTTTGGCAAAGAAATATTTGAGTTTAAAAAATATTAAAAGGTTCTTTTGAATTGGTAAATACTAGTACAAAAAAGCATATAAATATAAAGGCGTGAAAAATTTACATCTAGTAGTAAAAGGAATTATATTAAATTGTGAAAAGGCGTCAAAATATATGTATTTCAATTAATAGAAAATAAAAGCAAATACGTCCACAAAGTTATGATAAAATTAAGTCTGAAAATACTTAAATAATGATTAAAAATTAATGGTAAAACGATTGTTTTACGAATAAGGTCTCTCAAATTTTAAAATTGCATGATTTGAAGAAAGAAGAAACTCAAAAAGTTCAGATTTAGAATTAGGAAGAAAATGTTTCATCACTCTCATTTTCAATTTAGTATTTAGGTTTTCCAATAAACGAATTGATATTTGAAATTGTAGACTGAATGTATTTGATAATTGGGCATTTAAGTAATTTTTTATTTTGAAAGTGTAGAAATGACTTTACTTTTTAGATTGATCGAATACCAACTTTCCAAAAAAAACCATAAAAGTGATTCCCTAAAAAAATTTTTTTTTCGACAAACCCAGATTATTTGGATAAATCAAACAATTGTTTAGTATATCTTAAGCATTTAAAATGTACTCAATATAGAGGTATATTTTGTTTAAAAATATCTAGTTAGCCCAACTAAACATTTTATTAGTCTAAGATATAACTGTTAGCTATTTGAGTAATTAGCTAAGTGAATACTGTAGTTTATGCAATATATACTATTGAAAAACGTTTAACAGAATTAGAAATTATGAAATTTATTTTATACACCAAGTTAGATATTAGAAATAATTCCGAACAATTTTCTGGCGTCGGATCTCCAAGGATCAAGAATCCTTTCTCTGACTGTAAATTATAGTAGAGGTCATTTTTTCTATTGGAATGATACAAGAGATTTAATGGTGCAGATTTGAACATGCAACAAATATTTGTGAAGTTTTTTCTGAATCCGTTTTTAGATCATTGAAACGGTTAAATCTTTTTTTTATAAAAGATTTAACCGCCTCAATGATCATAGAAATACAATTTAACGAATAAAATATGTATAGCCGATTGATTGAAATATATAAACTTTCCTCCTACTACTTCATATTTAAGTATTAGAAACTTAAGTGTATGAAAGATATATACATAAAAATTGATTGAGAAGATATCTAAAGAAATTTAACTTTAAAACTTATAATTGAAAATTAAATTAAGAGTATCTACTTGGAAATAATATACTACTGATAAGTAAATAAATAAAACATTGTTATTAAATTTGTAATATCTTTTTACAAAAATAAACATTTTTATATCCGTGTTTTCTATTAATACAATGTAAAATAAAATAATTAAGAAAATAGACGTTCACAGTTAATTTATGTACCTAATCTTGTTTCTGTTTTTCTTGTTATTGTGATATTTTGTATTGTCAACACATAATTATTTAATTTGCTATGTAGGTATCAAGTTGTGTTTTATTGGTAAAATATAAATTGTTGTTGATCATCGAAAATGATCTGTCTGTATAGATTTCACAGTTTATACACATAGATTTTTAAAAGATATGCAGTCTTTTTTAATAGTACCTAATGGTAAATCAAAAATAAGAAAGTGCAAAAATCTATACTTTAATACATATATTAACAAATATCTTCTTCTTTTGGCTTTTCCCACATTTAGGTGGGGTCGCCGGTGGGGATCATTATCCTCTTCCCGGATGCCCACCTGCTCTATATCTTCACGAATGCAGTCTTCCCATTTCTTTTTGGGTTTTTCACGTCTCCTCTTCCCCACCTTCATCTTTCTGACTCTTCTACCCACATAGTCCACCTCTCTCCTCACCACATGTTCTAACCACCGGAGTCTCACCTCCCTGAATTTTCCTCTCAATTCTCTAATAGTCATCCTCTCCATCACTTTTTCATTTTCTCACTTTGTCAAGTCTCTTCAGTCCTAAAGACCACCTAAGCATTTTCATCTCTGCCACTTGCATTTTTTCTCGCTCTATTGTAGTAGTCACAGTCTCCATCCCATACAGCATTGCTGGTCTCACCATTGTCTTATACAGTTTACCTTTCACTCTGTCTGGTGCTTTTCTGTCACATATAACACCAGTAATTTTTTCCATGCACCACATCCAGCTTGTATGCATTTCTTCACCTCTGTCTCAGATCCACCATCTGCCTGAACCGTTGAACCCAAAGTATTTGAACTCCTCTACCTGGTTGAGCTTTTCTCCATGCATTTTTACCTCTAAATCCTTTACTGACATGGGGTCTACTCTCAATTTCAAACACTCCTTTTTCTGCCAGCTAATACGCATTCCTCCGAACTCCATTGCTCCACTCCACATTTCTAGTCTATGTTTTACCTCTGTCCTGAATCCAATCCCATAACCACATCATCTGCAAACAGCAATTATTAACAAATATAACTGCAAAAATTAAAATTTACTCCCTATCGGCGAACCAGAGCTTATTGGTAAGGGCGGGTCGTAGGTGGCGGATAGCAAAGGACCATCAGATATGGTGGTTAGCTGCAGATTTATCTGTCGAATTAGTCCCGGATCAAAAGTGGTAGATGCTAGCGGAGAGGAGACAACAGGTGAACAATGACACCTCATTCAAAACTCTCAACATCATGACAAGACGAAATTGGACGACTTTAAATAAGCCTAGTCCTAGGACAGTGAAGCAGCTACACTAGTATTAGAAGCTGGTGGATGAGCTGAATCATCGCCAACCGTGGTTTCTATTCTAATAAGAGGCAGAGATACAGGGTCCTACCCTGTGTTTTTGGCTCTTATAATGCGGAATCCCAGTAAAGTGGTCATCGAGATTCTATCTACTAACAGCCTTTCTTCCAAACATGGTCAACTAAATTTTATGCGCCACAACTCTCCAAGAAAAGCATCTATCCTACTCAAACCAACAAAAAAATCAACCATAATAATCATCTCCTGCTACGCATCAAATTCAGCCCGACGACGAAGAAAAAGAAGAATTCTACAAAGGCCTTGAAAACAACTGAAAACCTACAGCACCTACACAATAATAGCAGCAAAAAATTATCCAACAACAACAGCCTTACATTGGACCATATGGAAAAGGGAAAAAATGACCGAGGCATCAAGCTAGCTACATTTGTAGAATTCCAGAAACTCTACATAATGAACAGTTTCTTCAAAAAGAGACCTGCCTGGAAAAAGATGGAAAACCAAAATCAACTATTTCCTTATAGATAACAGAAGGATCCTCAATGATATCCACTAAATAGGATTTACAAATTTTCACATTATCTCAGACACAACATTGTGATAGCAAACGTGGAAATAAACATCAAGAAGGAAGCAAAACCCGTCAAGCAGCTGCTCAAAGCTACAAGAGAGGCAGAGTGGATGAAGAGAAATCAAAGACTGAAATCAAAACTGGAAGACCAACTCATTTAACATTAATGTAGACTACAAATGTTTTGTTAATAAAATAGTTGAGATCAGAACGCAAGCAATCCCCCATAGAGAACCATAAGAAACCGTTTCCAAAGAGACACGCTTATGTTTCTACAAAGAAAGAACAAACTAAAATGCAAAGGCACTGAACATAAGGAGAAAATTAAAGAAGATTACAGTAACTTTTGCAAATACAGACTCATTAATGCAATTGAATCAAAGACAAGTATCAAAAGAAGTGAAAGAACTCTATGGCTCAGGTCGCCTATTTCTACAAAATTTGCAGAGCCAGTACCTACAGTCTTAGAACTGTAGACGAATGGGAAAAGCCCAGGAAGAGACAGCATCACATTTCAAGATATCAATACAGCGAAAAAAGAAATATACTTCAGTGAAAACCATCAGAATGGAAATACTAAAATACTAATTAAATTTTTAATAAATAAATCAACAAAAAATAATTTTTAAATATATATTAATTGTTCTATTAAATGTAGTATTTCATTAATAAATAAATTAACATTATGTAGTTTACTTATTTATTTTAACAAGATAACATATTTACATGTAATAGACCAACGAGAGAATTTTAGAGATTGTGTTGAACCAACAAATAAATTTAATGATATAAAAAATTGTTATCGAGTTGACAAAATCTATGCAATGAAACAAAAGTGCACTAGCAACAAATTATTATACTACAAGATCATTTTTACATCTGATTTGTGATCTGCATAATACTTTTTTTAATATAAATAAATTATTATTTTGTCAGGGATACATATGTACATAGTAAGTGGGTAGTGGTTTTAGGTGATACGATATCCACTATACAAGCCATGACTTTAACACCAAATGCATTGGCTAAAATTCGACCAAGTGCATGAATAATAAGAAACATTGTAGAACGAACATGTGGTGATTATGAAATCTAGTTTTCGATTTACCAAAGTTAAAAACAAGTGTTTCAACTAAAACAATGTTTCGGATATTAAAGCAATATTAGATACAATAATTGGGTACATTACCTACCATTAGCTAAAAGTCAAAACTGCCTGACGAAAATTTTAAGGCTAAAATATATTTCGTTCTCTTAATTTTAATTTTTGATTAGTGTGTCAGTAACTAATTTAAAATGCATATAGAATGAAATCTATACTGCAGCAAACATACAAAATTAAAATATAATAAATTAAAAATTAAAATCTACCATTTTTTCGTACTTTTTAACTTGTTTTCTGAAAAATGAATGTATTTTAGCCATTGTTATAAGAAAAATATGTATTAACAAAAAGGTTGATAATTAAAATAGTTTTGTTTACATTAAAAATAATTCTTTAAAATATTAAAATATTTCATGAAACCTTTCTTATTTTTTAAAAAATTACTAAATTTTAATTAAAATTTTCTTTAATGAACCCTCTTTCCGACCATCTAGATTTCATGAATAAATATTGATGAATAGAAACAGAGAACACAATAAAACTCTTCAACTTTTTATGTGAGGTTTTATTCTAATTTCTTGTCTAATTAAACAAAATAAAAATTAATAAATGTTCGGTTCTTAAAATGCAGACATATATATATTTTTTGATTGGTAAACAATTTCGTCATGAAATTTTGAGTAAGCGTCATTTTTACATATTATTCATGCAAATTTATAAAGAAATACAACCAAAATTATGATTTTAGTAAATATTCAACAATAACTTACACTTATTAAACACATGTAGGTAGTTCTATATAAATAGTTTGTACATGGAAACGATAGTTTCAGATATATATATATTAGTAAATAAATTATTCAACATTGTATTGACTACTTGACTTTTTCAATACAAAACAAATCTCGAATGTCGTCTAAAATTATCTGACTTAGTCCATTAGTCTGACGTGATTTTAACTTTTCGTTACTTAAGAAATACCCAGTGTCTTCTTTTACCTTCAAAATAACTTTTTCAGTATTGTCTACTGAGAAGGATTCTTGACAAGGTTGCAAAGAGGACACCAAAGAAACAATTCGAGGATCTGATATGAGATGATGTTTTGCTGATTTAGTTGAAGGACGATTATTTCTCAATTGTTCAAGTGCTCTTTGATAGGTAGGCCTTGGTACTACTTGTCTATTACTATTTACTTTAGGCAACTTATCATTTTGATCGTTGGTTCTGAACGATGCTCTTGCAGATTTTGGTTTCTGTGTGAAATGATGGCTCTGTAATTCTTGATGATCATCGGCTCTCCAACCTTGTTGTGTAGAAGGTCTCTGTTCAATTAGGGCACTAAATACCGGTGTAGCTGGAAGTGGTAAATTCTCATCTTCTTCCTAATAACTTTCTTGTTGCATCTCTTTACCATAGTAGGACAAAATAAGCTGATCACGTACATCTTTTAATGTATCACTCATTGGATTTGCTCCTAGACCTTGTTCTTTATTTTCAAATATGAACTTTTGATCAGTTGCGTTACTTATTAGAGGAAACTTGTTGGATTTATTTGTAATGATGGTGGCTGCAATTTTGTCACGTTTTGGAGCTTTAGTTGTAAGAATAATTCGCATACGGATTGATTTCTCTTTCAATAAATCCATGGTAGACAAATTATCTTTACTGAATTCGACTAAATTTTTGCCTAAACCAGACAATGTACGGGATTTCTTTATTTGTAGCTCAAGGAATCGACTTCGAAGGGCATCAGTTTCTCGCATCATATTTGACCTCTCACGACTTAAATGAAAAAGCCTGATTCTATGACGACGTTGTTCTGTTGCATTTATAGGAAGATTTGACGCTTCCCAACTAAGTCTAATTCCATCTTCAGACTGTTCTTTAGCCCAATTATGAATGTCCCGTTCAGCTATTGAAAGTGATTTCTCCATTTAGAATGACGAAATTAGCGTAAAAAATCAATAATTCAAAAAACTGAAATCAAAGTGTTCTCCATGGTAACAATAATAATAAAATCTGAATTTTATCTAAATTAATCTAAATTTTTTTGGTGTAAAGAAAAATATCAATTAGATATATTTTAGTGCGACGTATAGTGATTATCATTTTAATTGAGTTGTTAAAATAGCTTTGTGGTTATGACACCTTTGCTTTATACAAAGGTTTTCAGTAAGTTATAATGATCAATTAAAATGGTTTCTGAAGTACAAATTAAACAATTAATCGTTAAAGTCTTAAAATTGACTATGTCTAATTAAACCCAAATTTAATTAATTACACCCAGTATAAGAAGTACATATACTGAAATCTTCTCTGACCACTAGACAATTAAAAAATCAATAAAATTACTTATTATTT
The DNA here is from genome assembly GCA_034780595.1 of Parotoplana pacifica. Taxonomy (NCBI): domain Eukaryota; kingdom Metazoa; phylum Platyhelminthes; order Proseriata; family Otoplanidae; genus Parotoplana; species Parotoplana pacifica. Next base: position 13,136 of record JAUYWI010109971.1, read on the forward strand.
AAGTAATACTTATTTATTCCATTAGTATTGTTTAATAGTATAGTATAGTGTATTATGTAATCAAATAAAATTAGTTCAATTATTTAATTATTTTAATTAACAAAACGGAAAATCTAAACTGTGAACTGGTGATGACGATATCAAAATTTAAACACAAAAAACTATAATAACGTGATTATTCGGTAAAACTACATGTTTAGATCACTAATTACCTATTAAGGTTCTTTATGACACTTTGCCGGATACTTTTTTCACTTTTCCTTTTTTATTGAGTCGGAAAAACTTTATAAACTGTGAAAACAGTCACAATGTAATAAATTCATAATGGGTTGAACTTTAGGTGCATGAATTCATGTTAAAACAATTACATTTAATTTAGAAATTATTACAGCATCCTTTTTATCCAGAGAAAATAAAATTCATAATCGAACTTATTAAATGATGATTTTCAAAATAGTAATGTAATAAGAAATTGTTTATCCCACTCTCATTGAATATTTTACAGACAGTGTAATATCTAGTACAGATTCCTCAATTTACAGGAATTTTTTAAAATTTTGTTTTTTTTAAACTATTTATCACTTATATTCAATATCACCCGTATTTTAAAACCATTACTATTTAAATATAGTTTCTCGATGTTATTACAAATTGAAAAAATAATGTAACTCTATGGCAAGTACCTTATTATATTTTTAAATAAATTTTATAATATATAATATTTAATAAAAATATTTTTACATAATATAACAAAATAACAATGAGCAAACTGGAATAATAAAATAAATACTACCAAAACAAATTGAGAATAGAAAGTTACAATACAACAAACAATCACAATTAACTAATAGAAATTTGTTATTTAATTTTACCAAAATTTATGTAATGTTATAAATATTAAGTAGTGATACCGATTGTGTTATATACGGAATGCATCAATTTTGTTTGTGTTATCCACTAGACGTGAAGGCAAAAAAGTAACACTTTAATGAATAGCTAAGTATCAAATAGAAAGTGTTCCCACAACTGTAAATAATTAATTTAATTTATTTTTATTCACCAGCAAAGCCACTACGAGACCGGTTTCGACCTTTTTCATTTTTTTTGCTGGTGAATAAAAATTAATTAAAATAGCTAAGTAATTTAATAAAAAAACAAGTTTTTTTAACTATTCTGACACTCAGCATACCTACAAAACAAATATTTGATAAAAAAGTACAAAGCATGTACCTAATAAGCGCAGCAAAATTCACTTTACTGAAACACTTTACTAACACCATTGTTTATCTTTTTTTAGGTTGGTAAAGTACAATTTTGGCATAAAAATATAAATAATAAAAATGTAGACTTAGTAAATAACGGAATTTGTTTTTTTAAACATCACAGTTTGACATTCACAATATTCAAAATGTATATAATAAATATTTTCAAAGCTCTTTGGTAACAAAAAACATTTGTCTACATATACATAGAAATAACATACTAAAATATGTAATTTAATGTCAACAGAAATATTCCACAAATACACAAATTAATTCCATTATTAGGTAATACATCAACAATTTAATTTTTTTAATGAGTACGAATTGTAGCTAAGATAATTATTTTGCTAAGAAAATAAAATTTCATAAAAATGAACATATCTTTTGCTGATTAGATTCCGGTCAATAATTTTCAGTTTAGCTATCCTCATTTCTATTTTTCTAATAAAATTTGTAGTATAAGAATTTTACAGCCAAATAAATAAAAAATAAATTAAACCTAAAAAGCTTAAAAAGCTACTTCAAAACCGGTGCTAATTAAGTATAAATAAAATAACAATTACTATACAATAATGTCAAGAAAATATAAAAATGACAATAATACTTTAAAATTAAACAACGTTCATTTCATCGGATATCAACAAGTCCCAAGTTGTTGGTGAATTTCTGACATCCCTTGTTGGTGGATTGTCTTCCGTAGCAATTAATAACTTACTACAAGGCTCATATTCAGATGCTTTTGTTATACTACTTAGTATACCATTATTTTGTGTAATACTGACTGAATTGCCATTCGTTGAGGTTTCATTTGTCGTATATTCCTCTTCTTTTGCACATTCATCTTCTATTTCAGTAAAACGATCATGGTTGTCATTACCTGTTACAACATTAGTGTTTTTATCATTTGCTGGTGGTGGAATTTCAGTTGTTAGGAATTCCTCATTTTCTATAACACCTTTGCCTTTTTCGAATGCAGAAGAAAAACAGAATGTACTGGATTTTGGACACTCATAATTTAATGGCAAAAGTTCTGTGGAATCGTCAGTTGGTGCTAAAGTTATTTCAGATTCTGTTTGACAGGATTCCAGAATTTTAGTTTCAGTATCGACGACAGCATAAACTGAAATACATTTGTTGCTACTATCAGTCTCTATTGATGTAAATTCCGATATTGTTGACAGTTCGTTGCTGGTATTACATAAATTACTATCCGAAGTTTTTGCGTCTGATATTGATGTACAAATCTCAGTTGTAGAAATGGATAGGTCTGCTATTAACTGTTGATCTTCTGAATGTTCGTTATCTTTGGGTAGAGGCTTTTGTTCCATCAACGTTTGTTGCCGTTGCAATCGACGTTCTTTTACTTTATATTCAAGTGTTGAATGTGGTACTCCATAGCAGTTACCCGCTCTATAATAGAAAAAATAATCGGTGTTTTGAAATCTTGTGTTTGCCATGGAAATACCATAGAAGAGATTTATAGCTGTGTTACAAACTATGATAAAATGTAATATTTACGTAAGCATATTAATTATTTAAAAAAGTGATCGTTTCTAAATAATACTAATAGGAAAACTCTCTCACTACTTATTAGATACGATAAGACAATTATATTAGTTTGGCTTTCAGTATTTAAACTATCAATATACGACAGCTTTAGATATTTTCGAATAATTATAACAAACTAAATCAAAACTGCTTCCGACTACAGAATAATGACAATAAATAACAAACATTGGCCTGTTTACTTGTGAACACTCATTCTTCCGGATTGGACAGCCTTCACGGCTTCCATAAGTGAGCAAGTATTGTAGCGTCGATATTGACCTCTTTTACATCTTCTGCGCTTAGCATTGTTAGCTATCCCCTCCTCATTATTGCTGCCTCCGGATTCGGATTGAACCTCTCTGGGACTAACATTTCCATCTTGTAATTCTTCGGTAAGCTTTAAATTGCTGTTTGAAACAAATGATTCTATTTCGGATTTTTGTTCGGATGAATATAATCTTGAGAAACAAAACAAACAGTAGAGATGCATTAATATACTGACCTTGCAACTTAGTACATTAAAGCTAGACATAATGTATTTATTTTCTTCATAATGGCCCGTAGACATATAGAAGGGCACCTTATAGCTGTCTACGATAAATTTGTTGATAGGATCCAAAATCATTTAAAAATACTGTTACGACTAATAAGGTTAATAGAAAAGTCTAAAATACATTTTTTACTTTGCTATTTTGTTGTTGTTAGCGTATGACGAAACAGCAGCAAAAGGACTAAATTTGGAGGGGTAAGTTGTGTAACCACTTGTACCGTTCAGTTGGATCAGGTCCGCTCCTTCAGGTGGTTTGAAAATAAGGCATTCGTAAATGAGATGGTATCTGGAAAGTTCCGGTGCTCCGCATAGACAAGAAAGACCCGTAGAAAGGTCCATTTGAACCATATTCTTTGGGAAGCGTTCATGGCCAGTCCTGATATGGTTCAGTCGTGTCCAGCAATGTCGATGAAGGTGATGGCCAGGAGGTTTGTTAGTTGGTGTAGGCGTTATGTAGCATCAGTGGAAAAGGTGGTGTTTCTTGCCATCTCTCCATTGTCCATGATTCAACATTGCTTCCAAGCGGACAATTCTTGATGATGTTTTGTCCTTGTGTTAAATAGTAGACGAGATATGAGACGAATGTTGGCAATATTTAGTATCGTTTTCGTTTAATAAATGGTTTGAATCTTGTAGAGCTTTGTGTGACAAAGTTGCAAAATGTTTATCTCTACGTAAATGAGGAGTTGTGTTGCCTGCCAGGATAGGGAGTTGGTTAGTGGAGGTAGAAATTGTACAACTTGTGACTACTCTCATTGCGTTGTTGAAGGCCGCATCAACTTTTTTGTATGGGCGCTACCATTCCAAGTTGGTGAGCAATATTCAGCTGGAGCGTAAACTAGTGCTGTGATTGTCGTTTGGAGCACATGGAAGGTGGTCCACTAAGTAGTACCAGCAAGGCGTCGGATGAGATTATTTCTTGTCTAGGTCTGTTATAGAATTTGTTATTTGCTATTTTATTTCTATTAGACTAAATAACGATTGTTTCAGGTTATATGAAATTACTACTTTAAGTAGGAAATATTTAATTAGATTAGATTGATGAACATGCGCTATATTGTAAAAATATTGGAAAAATATAAATTCGTAAACAAACTTCATTAACAGTAAGGAAGAAATTGAAAACAGTCAGATAGGAAATGTCACAACAAAATAAAACATCTTATTTATAGCAAGCTTTCGAGCCAAGGTCAAAATGAATCATAATAAAATTACTTTATTTATATGACATCTGTTAAATATCTACATTTGTGAATTTTCATTAAATTAGCTTTTCAGTTCCATTTTAGATGTAAAAACATAAATTTTACCTTGATTGAGCCATTTGCTGGTTATCTAAAGAGCACTGATTATTATCCACTGGAATATATAAGTTGCTTTCTTCTGGGTCATTTATCGGTATCTTCATTACTGGTTTGCCTTTACGACGATTTGCTGTCTGTTTGGGATCTTGGCTTTTCATTACGGATGAACCTAAGCATACATTTAAAAATAATAGGTAAAAAGTATTTTATATTTCTTAACAAATATTTATGTATCAAATATCGTATCCTATCCATTCTCCAATTTATTGCATATTTAGCCCCTGGGATATCTTTGATCTAGCACTAAATGAACTTACCAGAAATGTTGGATTCTTCATTCATGTTTGCCAGTATAGGTAAGTTAGAAGAAGCGTTGGAATTGGGTACAGTATTTAAAGTCAGAAGATGCTGTAAATATGGTGAGGCAGATTCTTTGTCATTTCGCAAATTTGGATGTAAAGAAGAATCAAACAGAAATGAGTTTGATAAATACGATAATGGCTAAAAATGTGTTAAAATATTAAAAATATAATTTAAATAAATAGTTTTCTTGACATAATAATACTTAATTATTAAAATTAGTATGTCAAAAATCAAAAATCCAATAGATTACATTATTGGTATAACATACAAAATTTGGCAAAAATGATTAAACATAATAGAAAATACGGCTAAAACTAGAAATTTGGATCAACAAGAAAAACGTTTCCAAAAAGGATTAAAAAAAATTTTTTTCATACAGGGGGAGGCGGAGGGGTCAAACAGTAAGTTGGGCTTAATCGACTAAGAATTGAATTTTGAGTCGATTGGGCACCATTATCAGGTTGACCAAACTTTTGCTCTCAAAGCGAAACAAAGCAACCGAATGAGTCAATCCTTGTATGTAGAACCAGTAAGGTAACCTCAATCCGCTGTTCAGATTTGAACCAACTCGGTTGTATCACTGGGTCGCTGGAGCTTTTTATAAATTAAATATCTTACCAATACCAAACAATACAACCGATGTGGCAGAAATTTGAACAGCCAATTGATGAGACCGTAATGGTCTTACATACAGTTACTCATTTGACTGTGATAGTCTTAAAAGCAAAATTTTGTCCAACTTCAAAGTTGTGCACAATCGATTCAGAATTTAATTCTGAGTCGATTAAGTTCAACTTTTTTACCCCCTTCCCCCTCCTCCCTCTACGTCTCGTGAGCCAAAGATTACTAAAAACGTCGTGAGCCGATGAAACCTTGCTAGTTTAGCAGTATAGAAAGGCTGGTAATTTGCTATTACTTGATATTGGGAGAAGAGTTCGAATATGAATATTCCCTCAATTCAAACAAATTGAATTATTCTTGAAAGGTGGCGGAAAATCGTAAAAGTCGCATTTGGGAAGGTTGTGCAAGATATTTTTGATGAGAAAGACATGTTTGTCAACCAAATGATGTTTTTTTAATACATGTTAGCCCCATCATTTATAGACTTAACCATTACTAAAAGTGCTAACTGCAATGTTTGAATCAGCAGGGGTCAAGAATCCCATGCCCAAGAGTAGTCTATTTTTAGACGCCAATGAAACAGTTGACGAGGGACATGTTGATAGCCACTATCAAACTGCGATGATAGAATTCAATCGACAAATATTGAGTTTCACTAATGCCGGATCCAATTTTTGTGGTTTGTTCAATTGGCAACTGGCAGGTAAATATTGCATACTATGAAATAAAGGCGTGTGGAGTAAGTGATGAGGCACCCACTCTACTTACTCTACTTAGACAATTGGTATCAAAGACGTTTTTATGAATAGAAAACCCTCGAGTGCAGGTGCCAACCCAACAGCTGGTTGGTTTAAGAGAGCCGTTATTTCCGGTGCTTATTTGGCAGCATAAATCCGTATGCCGAGCGAGATGCATTTGCTTTACCCAAACATCCATGCAATGTGTTAGAATGAAAAAAATTATGGAAGGAGCAGCCGCCAGATTAGCCGAAGTCTTTTCCTCAATGTCTAGACGACTTTGATGATTGTGCATATGTTGATGACATTGGCAAATCTGAAGCACTTATTCTCCAATACAAGATTCACAAGTATTTCCGTGGCGGCAATTCAAGAATCGATCTGAATATTTTTAACCAGTGAATGACTTTCATGTATTATATTGTTACTTTTTAAGGAGGATTACTTTTGGTGCGCTCTTTACGCGGACTTTTTAACAATAAATCACAGCGGAGTGGCATTTATTGGTAGCATTGGTTCGTTCTTAATCCTGTCTGTGAGAGAGATAGATGCTCGGAAAGCGCATATAAAGTTTTGTTCATAATTTAATGGTCAAACATGTTTAATTATTACCATTAAAATGGATCCGCTTTCATTTGTTGTATATAAAAGCAATCATAGCAAAACATGGGCCATCAAGCAACAAAATGGATAAGCCCATATGCAGCCGCCTTGTACATACTTGGAAATGTCTTCAATCATGTTGAACTAACTAAACAGCTCTCGGAATGATCAGATCAGACCTCCGTTTAGCATATTTCCATCGTTGAAGCAGGCTGACAGCTACAAACAATTTTATGAAATAATTGTATTGATCGATTTATGGAGTGGTTGTTTCAGTTGGGCGAAGCTGTTTATAAGATAAATACGTTAATTTATGAGCGTCTAAAATGGTAATTTCGATGCGACACGTAACTCAATTACTACATATGTGGTAAACCGTTTGACCGCGATGAGAATGGTAGTCTCAGACCTGTGATTGATCATATTCATATTACTGCGAAATTCGTGGAATTTCTCATCACAGCCGTAATATTCACTTTGTTAGAAGCCGACGTTGCCTTCACAACTTGAAAGGATATGACGCCCATATTCTTTGTGCAGTTGTTACCCCAATTGAGCAGCCACTAAAGAAACCAAATTACTTGCTTTTGCTGGACGCTAATGGACTTTGTAGTTGAGCCATGACGCAGCCTCTTCCAACCGGCTATATGCGCCACATCACGGAGGCGGATGAAATTTATACGCTTTTTCCACCATGTTTGTTGTATTGGCTGTCTGCATCGGGGGATACAAGTTATGTGACCATAGTTACCCTGAGGGTCTTCATAATACTACCGCATCCTACCCACTTGCTATTGCACACGAAACGGGGTTGATATGGCTGATTTGTCTCTACAATGGAATACATCATTTTTGGCTAGTTATGAAGGAAAAACGGATATCGGTCAATAAAGGAAACTAATTGCGTCGATGCGGCCAAAATTCTTTTACAATACCATGTCCTGCGTCTATATCTTGAACTGGGAAAGGAAGCTTACCAAAATCCATACTATTGTTGTTTGACCTTGACTTTGGGAGTACATTAACAACAATATAAACCCATGTCGCGCTGCTACTACGGAGTCAGACAAAACAAATTTCAAGTTGTAGTTTCTTGGAAAACCTAGGAACAAAAACGCAATACACTAACATTTCAACTTGTCTGTCACGATGAAGAGATTGAGAAACGAGTCCGCTTCTTCGATTCTTAATGCCCAAGGGGGGAAAACGTTTGAAGAGCCAGTAAATGAAACGTTTGAAGCCTCACTGTACAAGCGATTGGCCGTACACACAATTTAGCAGATTACTATTTCTGTCTTTACATCGATCGGTGCCGTTCCAATCGACTTCAAACAATCAACTGTCTCTTCATTTCAGTCAGATTGGTTAGTAGATTATGTGTTTTAGTCTTCTCCGCATGGTAATCTCCCCCATAAACCTGTTGAAATCAGACCCTTCTACAACGCAAGTTATTAATACCTACAGTACTGGAAATTTTAATTGCTCACCTATTGCAAAATTCAAGATTAATGCTATTGAATAATAATTACTGGTGTATAATCCAAATGGATCGATCTTTGATTTTCCAAATTGTATTTAGAAATTCCAAATCAATTTTCATTGAAAAGTTGGTATACTGCTTGTTTTATTCACCTTTGAACATCAATATTGAAATGGCAGATACCCTTCCTTCTATGAAAGAACTGGTCATACAGCAGCATCAGAGAGGCTTCAATCAAAGTGAAATTGCTTCCAATCTCAACATGACAAG
>JAUYWI010109972.1:0-10981 GCA_034780595.1 Parotoplana pacifica
GAAGTCTGGGTAATGTCCGGTGTGGATTTATCTCCCGTTACTTTGTGTATTAGAGAGTTGGTTTCCTGTATCCTAGAATTCTACTAATTGTTCTCATTATTGTGATGTTTGTCCCATAAGGGGTCGTGGCAGTTGAAATCGCCCATAATGATTTGTCCAGGTCCACGTCTATAGAATCCATTTTCTCTGTTTCTATTATCTTAAACTTGTATTGTAGCTAGGTTAAAGGACATTTAAAATTTGATTAATAGTCCTAATTTATTATAATTTCTTACTTTGTGATAGATTGGGTGTAGTGTCTTTTCTTTTCGTCTTTTCACATAAATCTACAAGTAATCGATTTGTGGCAGTTATAAATCAAGTGGTGTAGCTAACCACAACCCCTGCATTGCTGTGGTAGCAGACTTTACTAGGCTATAGATCAAGTGGCTTCAAATATATTAGACCTTAATATTTATAATGCATTTGCTTGTGGGTATGGCTATTCATGCCCATCGGTGTTGTGTCTTTCTAAAGAGTTTGGTCGACTCTTAGGCATTTGTTTTTGGGATATGAATGTGTTTGCTCCTTGGCACACAGAGACACACAACCAACATGTTCATCAACTTTTGTGTATTTATAATAGCCATACTGACTAAAAGCAGGTTTGTTCTTTTCTTGGAGCGAGGTTGGCAGCTGTTTAGTCTTGTGAAAATAACCGGCGAATGTGTTGTGTTGTTTGGCTACCCCCGAGGAGGAGAGTAAGATAGTCTGGGGGCTGCCTATGATATCCAGGTTAAAAATCCGAATCTTAAGTCATGTTTACAAAATGGGGGGGGGGTGCTGGTTAGGTTAGGTTTGGTTGTTCATAGCACATTTATTTACTTACTAGAATTTGTGCATGCATACACATTGAATTGGAACCTGTAAGCTGCCAGATCTGCTGGTTATCTTTTCGATGTCCACCAGGAGAGACTGTGGTAGTGGTTTGTGACAACTTTAGCGGGGATATTTGCACTGTCGTTTAAGGCAGTTAATATTTATTTTAGTTAGATTATCAGCAAGACAGGCTGGCCATAGTAGTAGTAGTAGTAGTAGTAGTAGTAGTAGTAGTATATCTGTCCTATAGCACTTAGTTGAGCCAAGATTGGCAAGGAGTGAATAATTTATTATTATTTTGAAAAAATATCGACGACGAGCATTTATTAGTTTCACAAAATTTAATCAAATTTTATTAACTGTGACATTACAAAGAAAAGTTTTGTTGGATATTAAGAGAGGAATATTTAGAACTAGAGTAAGGTGTAAAAGGTTGAAATCCATCAATTAATACAGTAAGTCTATATAATCCATATTGAAAATTTGGTTATGAATTCTGATATGGACATAAACATGCAGTTATTAGTAACCAGACCTTTTCGCTATCTAATTATCTAGATTTAAAAAAATGAAGTTTAGGAATTAAAACATTGTTCTACAAGTATTGGTCTATAAATGTTGAAATATTTGAAAATAATCTGATGGCCTAATTAAAAAGTTTAACTGAATAAAATTACTCGTTTTTCTGTATAGGAATATGTCCTTTAGCCGTAGAATTACTTACTCTATTTTTCAAGCCACTTTTTCATTTCCTAAGAGTACGCTTTTCAAGTAGTCCCACTTTCCAACGATTGTTTATTTTTTCTGTTTTTTTCTGTACTCAGATGTCAATTCTTCACTATGACAAGCTAGAGACGATATCTCTGCTTCCCAAGGACGAAAAGAACCAGCCAATCGCAGTGACCCAGGCCAACAAGCAGCAGTATGTGGACCTCTATGTGGACCACGTTCTGAATATCAACTGCAGATCGCAATACGACGCTTTCTATCGTGGTTTCCACTACGTCTGTGCTGGACATTGCCTGAGGCTGTTCAGACCACTGGAGCTTCAGGTGAGTGCTAGGGCGATTGGAATCCAGAAATATGTGCTACAAATTTGATCGATGTCTTAAGGACAGAAACCAAATTTGAAATTGGTTACGAGCCGTCCCTACACCCTATGCCCTTTGTGTTGGGCCTCGTTTATAATGGATGGAGATATGTGAACACTTCCTTATAATTTTAAAATATACACAACCAAATGCACTGCAATTTCTGGGTTCCTTTGATAGTTTGTAAACGATCATAGTTACCTATCACTTTATTTGCTCAAGCCGAAATCAAATCATTAGGAACTAAAGGACAAGTTGTATTCATGCGCTGTTTGCTCGTTGCACGGGCATTGGTTTTGAGGTGTCTTAAACGCCATTAAAGCTTAGATTATTTTCGTAACGGACGTGACAAATTTTATTGTGCAAAGTAGATATGTCTATTGTAGTCGAGAACATTATTCAACTATTAAAACCTTAAGAATGTCATATACTTTACACATACAAAGTTATACTGTAAAAAGTTTACTACTAAGAAATAATGTTCGCAATTAGAAATATGAATGAATGAATGAATGATATTGATCTAAGAACCATTTATTTTTATAAAAAGACGTAGCATATATACATACTTTGTCTTTGTTAGTATTCACATAAGTTTAAATCTACCAAATAGAACTAAAACAGTGATATATATTTTGTTTCTTTATACAATATGTAAATTTAGATAATTTGGTAACGACGTGACTATATTTGATATTCGTTATATGTCAAAAGGATAACAAATATGAATCTTAATAAAAGCTTGATGAGAAATTTACCTCCCATAGAGTTAGGTTTAAGGTATATTTTTCATACTTAATGACATTTACCGTTTCTAAATGAACTTTTACACTAAAAAAGGGTAACAGATGTGACACAATACCTTGCATTTTAAAATTGATGATGTGTCTCTATAAATTAAGCTACAACAACAAAATTAATAATAGAAAACAGGTCACACCACTATACCAAATAATTTTCAACAGCAACATTTAGTGCCTATGAACTCAGATCAAAACCAAAACATTTTAGTCAATTAAATGGATATTTCCATCTCAAATATATATATATTTATTTATTCGACTGCTGCTTATTTTAATATATTTTTCGATTTTCTAATACGCAAGAATGTTTTCCGATGGATTTATATAACCAAAATAGTTGAAGCAGATTTTTTTTGATAGGTGAACTATCAAGACAAAGATTATTTTGGATCAGGTAGTTACTGACCGGTTCTTATATTTCGTAACTGTTTTAATGTACATTTTCAATAATTAGTGATAGTTTGCACTACACAGAAAAAATGTAATATATGGAAAACATCAGCCATGGAAAAAGAATAAATACATTTTCAGTAAAAAAAACAAGTAATTCGGAAAGCTATTTTGATTTTGATTTTTTTAAATCGATATTAGTGAATACATTTTAAAATTGAGGCCACGCTATTAGTCAGCATTGTTGGATAATGAATATATTCATGCACAGTATGTCAATGACTACTTGAATGGCATTATCATTAGCAATGTAGCATTCTTTGACAGCTGCCACTTAAACGAATGAGATAGCATCCCCTGCTTGCCCTGTTTAGACAATTTGTTGCTTCTATTCTTGAAAGGAGAAATCAATTTATAGTTAGGCTACTAGTTTCGGTTCCATTGACATAGTTTGTGGATTTTCCTTCGTTATCTTGCACAGAAAGCTGACTGATTGAATTTTGTTGTTGTTACATAAACCATTTGGGTCTTAATTAGTTTTGATATCGTTAGACGCCTTTCAAAAACTAAATTATGTCTTTCCTAAGTGGATATGAAATAGGTACTAAATAAGCTATTGAATCTAAAATGTATTTAAGATAGACAGAATTAACTTTGGTGGCTCCTAATTCGGGTCATTAAAAGCAGTGTCTTAAATAAAATTACATTTTTATGAATAATCTCAAAATTATAGACACAGTTTTTGGCATGAGTAAAAACTGAACTTTTATTTCTTTAATAGTGTCGATCGTTTTAACAACAGGAAAATTATAGATGAAAGACCTTTTCAATTAAAGAATCGTGAAATAGAAAACATGCTGTTTCTGCACCTCATTTTAGGCAATAGTGGTTGGTTCCAGTTTCTATGATTGGCCCCAACTACGCAAACAATGCAAATATGAGGGTGAGTACTGGGACAAACACCCAGTCATTGAGATATTCTGGGAGGTCTTCTTTGAATTTCCAGAAGAACAAAAGAAACACTTTCTTCGCTTTCTCACCGGCTGTGATCGCGTCCCTATTACTGGCATGGAGGGCATTAAGGTCAGTTTCAACGTGATTTTGTACATTTCGTGTTGTTGATATTTTAGGGGAAATACAGAGCACACATTTTTACACTTTTGGGGTTGATGACGGATTTTTGTTTTGGTTACAAGAGCCAAATTTTGTAGATGACTAATTCGGACTTAGAGAATATGAAAATTAAAATTTGCCGCGTTTTTAGTACGGTATTTAATTTTAATAGAATACATAAAGTGTTTTCCCAAAACCCATTTCCGGTAAACGTAAGTACTACGCAATTTTTTATATTTTTGTGACATCAACAGAACTCAGTACCTTCAATTATCGGCCAGTGGGATAAATGAGTAAGATGCGATTTGTGAGACATAGAAATTTAACATAGTGGTCTTAGGACATATTTTAATTTTTATATTCTCCATGTCAGGATTGGTCTATATACTAAATTTAGCGCTTATGACCAAAATATATTGTTATTACTTATTTTGTATTTCTATTTCAGATCAAGATTCAGCCAACAGGAGGTGGTGAACAGTATTTCCCAACTGCGCACACTTGCTACAATCTGTTAGATCTTCCAAAATATACCGATAAGAACATGCTGAAATTGAAACTGTTGGGTGCCATCCAGCATACGGAAGGCTTCACCATCATCTAGTCCTCCCCGGATTCCTGGGGGTATCCAGTTAGGAATCACACACACTGACACTTAGCACAATTATACAGGACAATGGCGACATCGAAAACTATGTAGCTAAATTGGAGTTTTTTCAGTACGTGGAGATACTAAAAATAACGACAAATTTAACGAAATATTAAATGGATACGATATAAATATCGATGGTTTTCTATGTTGCCAGTTGCTTGGGGGTCCAATGAATGATGTCAACATTGAAGGATATATTTTTTTATTTCAAAATGCCAAAGATGCTTCATTTTGAGACACTCTCAGCAACTCCAATTAATTTCTAATCAATGATTGTCCTCTGATTTACTTCGATCAATAAGTGGAGTTTATAGGTTCATGAGATCGATTTAAAGGAATTTCAACTGAATGCTGAGCTTATAAATCGATTCTTTTGTATTGTTACACTAAAACTTTGTTACATTTCGGTAGGTACCCATCCCTCTTCTGTTTCATTCTTTGAAAACGCAGAAGCTACTTAGCCAAACCAATCAATTTATACTTTGAGCGTTTTTCTTTTTCATTTATCGCCACGCCACGCCACGCCACGTTGTAGTTCAATTTATGTTTGCAGAATGTCTGCTTAATTTGTTTTAAGTGAAAGTTACACTGAATAAGCGCTAATAATAAGTACTACCACGCAGCAGATGAAATAGTGCCAAGGGGATTTTTACTTTAAAACAACACTATCAGTTGAATTTAGTTGTGATTTAAAAAAAAACTGTACTAATTTATTTGCTTCATCAACGGCTATATTGGTTTTAGTTGAATAACATTTCTGAAAATTTTTGTTTTGTCGTCATCATATTTCTGTTCTCTATCCAATATTGTAATATTTTTGTAAATACATTGAAGAAGACAAGACTACATTACATGCTCAAACTAATTTGGGAAAACGTTTTTACTTTGATACTAAATTTCATATCATTTCGTTTTTTCACATTGCCATAGAAAAACGAATTGATTTTAATTGAAAATGATGCAACATACCATAGATATAAAATTTAAGAATAATTATCTATCCCAAATATATCAAAAACTGATTCTCACCAGAGAGATGATGTTATCTTTAAATATTTCGGGCGCCAACTCCACCCACAAAAAAGTTGCTTAGAAAAGTGGTTTTGTAATTGTGATTTTTGTTATGGGCAACATCCCCAAAGGTAAGGAATCAGGTTCGGTTGGTTAAATATCCCTTGCAGAAGTATTTTACTAGCCTACTGAACACCCGACCTCAAATAAGGCATTTTGAAACTGTCCAAAGTATTTCTAGAAGCTAGACATCCCAAGGAATCCAATAAGGCCATAACAGTGATGACCTTATTAAATTACGTCATATTTATACGAAAAATTGACCTTACCCATATGTTTTTGGAGTGGAAGTGATGCTTATTAAAATATAGAAGTACTTTATGTTGATATAGTATGAACAAGATGTTGCAGTTCATTTGAAATTGAATGCACAATATTTTGGCCTGTTGACTACTGTCTATGACGTCATTACTTCATCTACAACATAACACAATGGGGGTTCTTGCAAAGGATTAAATGCATAGAACTTGTTTAAGAAGCATTTTAGAGGTATATAATCTATTACTAATAGATATAAATGTGTACTCAATCTACCAAATAAACCTATTAAAAGTTCATTTGAAGGTCACCTGATGAAGTCTAAAATGTCAGGATATAGAAAATCATTATTATTCTTTTATTGATCACCTATAGCAACATAATATATTACCAATTATACCCAATTTATCAAATAAGCTTAATAAATGTCAATTTCCAACCATCTAATGACATCACAGTCCATTTAGTTGCCAAAATAGGAACAATTTTTAGGAAATCCCAATTTAGACAAAATTGAAGCATATAAATGTACATATTTCTAAAATAGTACATATAAACCTTATGCGTCTTTTAAAACCAATATTTAATGAAACAAATACTTAGTGATGTCGTCATAGACTGTTTGGTTGCCAAAAATATGGGTAAAGATAATTAAACCGACTTTAGACAAAATAAAAACATTTTCGTCTGTATAAATATATTTTCAAAGTAGTGTGTATTTTGAAATCAGTGTTTAACTAAACGAATATTTAGTGATGACGTTATAGGCTATTTGTCCCCCAAACGTAGGAGAACATTTAATAAAGTTTGACTTTAGATGAAATAGAAGCACCAAAAGGCTATGATGTCATCACTAAGTATTTGATTGGTTAAATATTGGTTTCAAAAGATGTACTACTTAAAAAACAGTTCATCATCATCAGTGCCGTCTCCTGTAGAGGTTGGCTGCCATGATCCGCCACTTTTCTCTGCTTTGCGCCAGTCTCACAAAATGCTTTCATTTGGTCTAAATTGGATTTTCAAATAATTTTCCCTTTTTGGCAACCAGATGCCTTTGATGTCATCAGATAATTGGAAATGAATTTTTACGAAGCTTATTTGATAGACAGGCACATAATTATATCATCATATCTATTGGTAATATATTATGTTGCTATAAATGATTAATAAAAAAGTTATAATGATTTTCAATATCCTGACATTTTAGACTTCATCAGGTGACCTTCAAATGAACTTTTAATAGGTTTATTTGGTAGATTGGGTACACATTTATATCTATTAGTAATAGATTATATACCTCTAAAATGCTTTTTAAGCAAGTTATATGTATTTATTCCTTTGCAAGAACCCAATTGTGTTAGTAGTTAACAGGCCAAAATATTGTGCATTCAATTCAAATGAATTGCAATACTTGTTTATATTATGTCAACATAAAGTACTTTTATCTTTTAATAAGCATTACTTCCACTCCCAAAACATATGGGTAAGGTCAATTTGCGTATAAATGTGACATAATTTGATGATGTCATCACTGTATGGCCGGCCCTATGGTAATAAAATAACTTATATCATTGGATTCCTTGGGATGTCTGTTTTATACATTTTTTACACATAAGATATCGTAAGATAATATCTAAAATATATAGACAGTTCCAAAATTTGTCATCTGATTTGACTGGGTGGGGGTGTTCAGTAGGCTAGAAAAATACATTTGCGCAGGAAATTCAATTGCCTTACCGTTGGGAATGTTTCCAATAAAAAAATCATAGTGAACATTTTCTGTCGGGGAGGGGTTGTGCTACAGAACTTCACTTTTTGTTGGCGCCCTGATTAAAATTAAAAATATACGTCCGATCAATGCTATTTTTATGTGTTTTATGAAGAAGTTTATCTTAATTTAAAAATTGTTACAGAAAATGATACAATTTTTAAAAAAATATAACATCATCAAAATAACAATAGATGCGTTTTAATTTAACAAATATTGAAATATATCATTTCATTAAAACGGCATAAATGATCGAAATATTTAATCTATGGGATAAATAGTGTTTCGGTATATCGATAGTTCGATAATGTGGTGTTTCTAAAAGTCGTCACGACTCTTCTGAAAATCTTGTGGGAAATACTATAAATAACTACAGAATGATATTATTGGCTATTAGAAACATGCATTATCTTTGATTTAATCAATTTTTTTCTAAAAAATCGATGAAGTATAAGATTGAGTTTTATTTAGAAAAACAGTATGAACGCAAGTGATTCAAGATAAATTTTAGTTTTTATAACCACATGATTTATTAATTTGTTGTTTTCTAATCGCATATTGTTTAGTATACCTCTCTGATACTGTGCCTTCTTGCTTTTCCTTTCTGGTAAACCTGCACCCTCATATTAATACATATAATGTTTATGAAAGAAAAAAGGTAATTATTAACTTTTTTATACCCGCCCTGCTGTCCATAGAATACATAAATATATAGAGCAGTCACTCAGCACATAGATGGTATAATGACTCTGATGAACCCTATTTGTTTATTTTTACAAAGAATATTAATAGTTTTAGAGAGAAATTGATAATCAATTGATTATAGATTTTTTTCAAGGAATATTCTGACATCCACTAAGATTCCTCCTCCCGTATTTCGAATGATTTCTCTTAAATACACGATATTCTAACTTTCAGCCAAACATCACAAAATTAAAATACAAATTGAAAATATGGTTCGAATTTGCTCATAGATATTATTATTATAAAAATTAGATTGTAATTTGGCGTATTTTGGAAAGTACTTTAGCATATCAATTCTTTGCTGATTTTATTCTATTTACTAAACCGCTTCAACTTTTCTCGATGAAACATTTTAAAGTAAAACTTTATACATAAAGAATAAGATTGTCTGGAAATTTCTGGTGAATACAATCTTGAAATTATCTATAAAGAAAAGTGACATCCTCTAAAACGTCGAGTAAAATCAACAATTTGTTTTTTCATATTCATGACGTACCTAAGTAAGGACGTAATTAGGTCCTGTATTGCCATTCTATCTGTTCAAATATTTTAGTTGGAGCACAGTGCATATTGCTGAAAAGACATGACTCTACAGGGTGTGTAAAAAGTACCGATTACATCAGCAGTTAATTCTTCTTTTCTGAAATTATAAACTCAATTTTTGTTTATTTTCTTAATATTTTACTTTTTACGCACCTTGTACCTTGATATGATAATCTAATCAAATCAAAACCGTATCTATCTGTCTACCTGTACTGCCAAATTACTATTATTATTTTGCACAATAATTTTGTAAATCGATACTGTACGCATTGCTTGCTACCCCCCTACGCGTCATCCAATTAGCTAGGAAATAAAATATTTGTATTTTTTTTATAATCCCACAGTTTGGTGAATTTGATAAGGTAGACTATTAGAGGTGGACATTACCACCCTACTTCCAATACATATTTTTATAAACTAAGTAAAATGATATAATGTTTCTCATGGCTGTTGGCTGTATTTAAAATCATTTATTATTTGGGGCCAAATATTTTTGGAAATACCGACAAACCAAAAATATTACTAAAAAATGTATTTTGCAACTGATACTAAAATTTCTGCCAAACAATTCCTTTGTTTTATACCGCTTTTCTATGTTTGTTAATTTAAAAAGAAATTTAATTTTACTTCGTTTATAAATTCAAAAGATTTTCTTATAGAAAAAAATAATATCAGTCGCTTATTTATTTATTTTTACTATTTTAGTTGTATGTACATAATATTTCTTTTATTATAATAAAGCGTTAGTGAATTTCCTCACGGATTTTTGGAAAACATTTTACGAAACTTCATTTTTGATTTGTAAATAATTCTATTTTCTTTGAAAAAATGTAACGCTTAATATCTGGTGCTTATTCATATTATTAACCTCTACTGAAAATAACATAAATAGTTATTATTTTGTTCAAAAATGAATTCTCCCTGAGCTAGCACTCACATAATATTTGTGTACATTTTATAATTTAATATTATTATTATTTGTAGAATATTTTTTAAGTTTCCTTGTTTAATTATAAAAAATTCACTGCTCCATAAAAGGTGTTCTGTTTTTTTTTAAAGAATTTTATTTTCTAAATATTGTGTTTGGATCTGTAGAGGTATCTACCAATTTTGTAGACAAATTGAAGGTACACTCAGATCAGCCATTATGGTTTTTATTGCCGTTGCTGGTAAGAATCTTTCTGCTCGTAATAGGTAGGATCCAAGCAAAATGTTCTCAGCTAACGATTACTAGTTTTTTCTAGGGTACGGATGTTATTGATATTAGTTTAAAAGCCACACGAATCCAAGCGATTGGGTTTGGGGTCGATTTTTGAGTCCAAAATGGGATCCCATTTTTTTTTTCTTATTGTTATTAATCAAACTCTGAATTTTGAAAGATTCGATTCCAAAAATATTTTAATTAATTGCATTACAAACTTTTCACTGTATTATTTTTAAAAAATTGTGCATGTTTGAGAGACGGCGAGAAATGTCGCTCATTTGTTACTTAAAACACAAAAAATAAGAGGAAACCATTGTTTAACCTCCCGTAGTCAGACCTAAAAAATATAGTCCATTGTCTATTGAATTTAATATTCCAGTGAATCGATTGGCTTGCAAATAGGTACACAGATCATCATCATCATCCAGCGTCGTCCAATTGGGCGTTTGCTGCTCGTGCTGCCATCTTAACTGCCTTTTTCCAGGC
>JAUYWI010109983.1:0-10978 GCA_034780595.1 Parotoplana pacifica
TTGTCATATCCTAATATACCTTACTGTATGTAGGTTGCCGCATGAGCTAACAACCTACTACCGTAGGTTTAGATATCAAATTGAGGATGCACAAGTAGCGAAATGTTGAACAAGTGTCATTGATTTCCATATAGAGGTTGTTAATTTCCATTCGTAAGCTGGTATTCTCTTTTTTACAATGCATTTGATTCAAAAGAGGCAGATGAGTGGCTCTACTTCTTTGATTTTGTTTTGTCGGTTTTGGCAAAGTAGTTATATCTTGAAAGTTTTCACATATTGAAAAAAATTAAGAGAACAAACAATATTAACTAACTTACTAGTGCATTTTTCAATGTGACAGAATGATGTTAGTCGGTTGGTAAAGTGCCAGATGTATTGCAGGCATCGATTCAGGCATTTCTGATATTATTTTCTGTGGCCCAGTTGTCCTTTGTCTACCATGGTCTCTATTACCAGCAACTTCCCAAGTAAGATCTTCAATATTGATATTATAGTCTTGGCAGCTTGATTTTCGTTTAGTCCATGATATCTCCGGGCTTCTATTTTTATTTGCAAGGATGCACTAATATTCCAGTATTCACACTCGTATGTCAAAACTGACCATACGTATACTGTACGTCTTTAAGACTCTATTGTTTGTCACGATTTATGTTTTTGTTCTTCTTCAAAATTCTATCCAACTTATTGAAGGATTCTTTAGATAAGGCTTATTCTTTTAGATTCTTTTTGATTTTCTGGTGAATATATACTATATATACTATCTCTGTTCATCTTTTGTGCAATTTCTTCACATTATTGATTTATCCATTATTACTTTGCTTCATTATATTTATTTCTCACTTCCTTGTTTAGTCTGTCAAATTCATCATTGTTGTTCTGACTTTTTCTACGATCTTCCATTAACTTTAGTATTTCAGGTGTCATCAATTTTGAATGTTCTTTCTTTCTTTTCTTTGGAACAGTTTCAGCCATCGCCTCTTCTATACATTCTCTCAGTCTTGTCCATTTCTCTTCCGCTGTTGTCAGAATATAAAGAGCTTCATATTTGTTTTGCGATTGAGAATTTTTCCTCTAGTCTTGAATACTTTTTAAAGATCTTTTTGAAAACAGAGTTCTTTTTGGGTTTGATCCTTAAATTGCACAAAACCGGTTTGTGAATCACTGTAGCAATCTGCTCAAGGGATAGATTTTGATAATAAAACAGCATTTCGGAAACGCTTGTGAACAAGGTGGTTGCGATGTGTCACTAGGTTTTACCCAGATATATTTCCTTCTGAGATGATTGTGCAACTAGGTATTAGATATCATGAAATCATTCTTTTTGGATCATTAACAAGACATTCATCTCTGTCCTTCATTTTTACCCAGTCTATGGGGCAAAATGATATATAATCAAACCTTTCTTCTCCCACTATGGTATTAAAATAACCAATAACTATTTTCAATTCGTGTGATTTCAGTTGTTTAAGTGCTTGATCTATTTGGTGGGAACAGTTTTCTACTTCAGCCTCTTCATGGGTTGCTGTTGGCGATACGCTTGAATCATACTAATGTCAATTTCTTTTGCAACAATAATTTTATCAGAAATACACCAGACACCTTTGAGTGATTTGGATGTAGTCGGGTTTAGCAGAATACCAACTCCTCCCTGAATAAAGCAGCTTGTAATTATCATAAATAATTGAACCTGCTGCTATGCATCTTACTTCTGACAAACCAATGATGCTTATATTCATTCTGTCCATTTCTTTTATCACTTTGCCAATTTAACTTTTTGATGCTGTGTTGTCATTACAAGTTGTTATACGTTTTGGCGATACTTCGGTTTTGTGAGAATTGCTATCAGTAGCATGCTACGGTTTTTTGCCACTTGATGTACCGAGCGAGGCGTTCGACTGAGTCTGAATCCCATAAACGCTGTTCATCTTCATAAAAAATGGTTATCACATTTTACTAGACGGATTGATAGTTTTGAGGATAATTGTTTCATTAAAAAAGAAAGACACAGTAATATGCCAATATTCTTTATTGTCATAATAGCATTTTCAATCTATTGAACTGTAATCTTCTCGGATCTTGTATGTAATATCAACATCGTTTATAAAATAGGAACCAAAGCATATACTTTAGAAAACCAGTAATAAATCGGCTCTAACGTTCTCTGGATCAATTATCTAATTGTTGATTATTATTCCATGTTAAATTCCTATGGAATCAAGAAGACAAAACACTGCAAGGTAATAAGCATCAAGGCACTTATGCAACAACGAATCATAGCAACGCCCGAGGATTAATTTATGCTAATGAAGAATTTCTGTAGAATATTATCGTATCTTATAGAAAAATTATATTTTTTTGAATTTACCAGAAGATTTGATCGTAAATAAACACAGATTGAAAACGTTTTTTAAAATCATAAATTTTGCGAAAAAGTCGTAAATATTGTAATGTCGTAAGTACAAAAGCATTAAAATCGAAACATTTGTTAAATAAGCACAAATGATGAAAACTCATAATTGTGAATGTATTGTCCATATTGATAGTCAATAAAATAGACATTGTTTTGAAGTATTCGATGTTGCATTTATTTTATAGAATGCAAAAACACTGACACATAAAAATTTCTTTAATTGGTTTCCCCTATACCACACTATATATACCACAAACTCAAATTCTAAGAGGGTGTTAATCAAAATCAATACATTGCGAGTGATTAGCGCCCAAACAGGTAGGTATCTAGTTAGAGTCCAAGTAGTGGCACACTTTCAAATTACTAGGTGGAGAACATAGAAGACAGGGTTTCAAAAGTACCTAATAAGTAGTCATCCAAATAATTTACCGTAAAATATCGACTTTTTAATGTATAATATTTTCAAAAAAATATTTTGACTGTTAGCTTTTAAGCTCATCCTTTCCCAATTGGTCTTTTCTTATTTTGTGTATTTTTCGTCAAATTCTCCTTCTCCATCACAGATATCATATTCTAAACATTTACCGATCTTAATGAAACTTGGCACCCAGAATAATTTTAGAGCGAGGAGGAAAACCTGTTGTCAGTAATTTTTAGAGGTTGCATAGCAAAAATAATTTTTTTATAAATGTATGCCACATAATATACTTTTAAGGTTTTTTGACCACATGAGACCTTAGTTACAACTTTCAGTTATTCAACTTTCTATTTAGTATTTGTTGCTAAATAACATAATAACAAACGTTTTACAAAATTATTCCATAATCATGTTTTTGTACATTTGACCAGATGACACCTAAGTTACCATATGGGAAATTTCATTTAATCAATCATCTACCTAGCAACGATTGCTAGGGACACTACTATAGCAGAGGAACAAACAATTTTTACAAAAGCAGCCGACAAATTCAAAATTTTAAACATTTTACCATCTGAGACCTTAGCTACCATATACAAACTTTTATTTAATCTACTTTCTGCAACTGTTGTTACGGTCACCAGTATAGCTATTTAACTAATAATTTATGGCACACAAATACAATTTTATGTTTATTTAACCACATAATTAGTTCCTATATCTGAACATTCATATATTATGCTTTTCCCTTAGGGCTTTTCTAGAAATGCCAATATTGCAAGCAACAACCAATATTTTATATAACTAACATTTTTAAAGATATTTGATCAACCTTAACTAGTATCATCAATATATAAAGCAACAGAAATTCCTATGAATTCCATAAATTTACCAAAAAGTCAAAAAGGTGTATTAGTTCAAACCCTAAAATAACCGAAATCTATTTTGGTGTTAGCTCTCACTATATGAATATTATTGTATTTTTGGATAAATGATATTAGTAAAATATTTGAGCTAACCAAGTCAATAAACGTCTGAAACTAAATTCTATAAATTCTCAAGTAGGTGCCTAACTCTAAAAAGAAGATAAATTAAAGAGATTCAACATCTAACACAAGTAATTTCCTCAAATAGTAATTAATTTTTTCCACTACTATTTTAAAATATCATTTATCTAAAAACACATGAACATTCATATAACGAAAACTAAAACTTTAAAATGATCAACTTCTCTAAGGGTTTCAGCTAACACACTTTTTGATCTTTTTGGTCTTTAAACTGTTATACCCAAAGCTAAAAAATTGGTCTACCTGCGCATCAAAAAAGTACTTTTAATGCAGAGTCTTAATCCCATCAATCAATAACACTCTCAGATATTTCTAATTACTTTGGACTATACCATTTTTTGTCCAAATAAACATTTCGATTTTTATTATCTCTTATAATTCTAGTTCTTTATTCAAATCAACATTTCTATCTTCTATTATTGATAGTGTTGTTTTATGTTTGTATGAAAATTTTAAAATAATTTCATCATAAATATTTGTATAGCTATATTATATTTTATCATACGTAATCAGCAGGTATTACCTCAAAAATTCGTAATATTTTTTTCATTTGCAGCAATTGACTTAAATAAATTATTTGATTTTTATCCCATATGTTGCTACAGACAAACCATTTAATTTTAATGTTATTTGAACCAACTTTTTGATAATATATTATGAGAAAATTCTATTTTGCTAACTTTAGACTGGCAGCTACCGTAATGAGCTCTTGTCAAGTAAAAACACTTACTTGCTTGTAGTTGCATGTGAAATCCAGTGTACTGATACGAAGCACTAGTGTAAAAACGAATTATAGTTGTACCAGAGTTAATTGTAATACGTGAAGGCTTGGTGGTATATTCCGTTCCACCTACAGAGAGAGGAGGTATAAATACAAACGAGCCCTGTAGCACCAGTCTTGCACTTAACTTACTTTTTCAAACTCTGAATTTTAAAAGAAAATATATTTAGATCCTTGAAATTAAAAAGGTGAAAAAGATAAAAAATCAAAACAATAGAATAAGATGAATAACTGGAAAACAACAAGCAGAACCCTAAATAAAACAAAGCTATGTACCTATGTTACCCAAATTTTTAAGAGTAAATAATTTTCTTAGCTAAAGAGAGGTACATATTATTGAAGAGACAAATATTTAAATTCAGAGAGTTTTGTTTACGATTAATAAAAGCAGATTTTAAAACACTTCTAATTTTTAGATCACTACATTTATAAAGCATAAAGGTATTATCAAAATCGAAGGAATAATCAGTGTCCATGGAATGAACAACCTGGACATTTTGGAGATTTTACATTTCCGAATAGAATTTGTATGCTCGTTAGCACGAGTAGGTCACGACCACAAAATGGATACACAGTGTCTATATCAAATTCTATGGTCTGGACCTGTTTTACCAATAAAAGATTTATTACAGTTATCAGAATTTATTTATAAGGAACTGAAGCATTTGGGCAGCAACGTCAAACCATCAAACTACAGCATAGGGTTCTTGATTAATCACAGGCTGTATTAAAGAAACCCCGACACCGTTGGTCCTGGAAGCTGCAAAACTCACCAACATTTAACAAAGGGCCTGAACAGTTTGTCTTAAATGAGAAAAAACTCAGATTTCCAAAAGAAACACCGAATCACTACATAAGAATGTAAGAATGTGAAACCCAGACTGAAGAACAGAACCTATAGCAGGTTTTGAATTGTGTTTTAGGTTCTTCGTTTGGTGGAGGATCTTTCTTGTTGTTATAACGTGCCTATGGCATTTCCTCTATGGAGAAGAACGGCAGAATATACCAAAAGTGCAATCATCGCGAATCTTCCAAGAGAACCAATTATGTTCCACTCCACGACAGCCTCTCAAGTAACACTGACAGGTTCGTAATTAATTCCAACATGCCAGGAGGTACAAAGAGATTAGCCCCCGCAGATAAGTGGAAAGAAACGGTCGAAAAGGCGCTGGAGCAACTGGAGAGAGCAGACATCGAATGCTGGACAGAGGGTCGATGAAAGAAAGGTAGAAGCAAAGCAGGAATTTTATTAAATGGAAAGACGGCAGCACCACACAGAGCCAGAAGGCATCAAGTATGAACCAAAAAGACATGCCCTGTTGCAAAAGAAAAAGAATGTAGTTATCTGAAAATTAGACGTATATTTAACATTTGCTTTTATTAAACATAATCCAAGTGGTTTCTTCAATAATATTATGTAAACCATTTTAGCCATTATTTATTATCCACTCTTTAAATATTAGGTAACATAGCTTTCTTTTATTTAGTTTCCTACATCCAGGATGTCTCCCAGTTAATCATCTTAGTTTGTTAAATATTTTAATTTTTACTTTTGAACCAATAGATTCAAAATCTAGGCTTAAAATATTATTAAGTGGTCGTATAAAGTGGTGTTTCTTTATTATAAAAGACGATTTCTTCAAATATACGTTTTTAAAATTTTAAACTTACCTATGAAAAGCCTATCCACATTCGTTTGTAGCTGAAATGTGCTAATAAAATCGATATAGCCCTCAAACCCATTTGGAACAATGGCATGATAGGTACAGTCAAAATTTGGTAGATAGTTTGAGGGATAGTTCGGTGACTTGAGATCTTGAACTGTAGTTGACAGTGTATAGGTCTCAAGGCAATCTAGCGAAAACAAAAATTTAATATAACACATACCTAATAGTTTTCACAAATTATATGTAAAATAAAAAGAAACAAAGCGTGATATTGTTATTATAATTTAAACATTCAGAGCTTCCTTGTCAATAAAAGTAATCATATAAAATTATGGGCATCTGACTATATCAAAATTAATTTATTATATAAGCATATACCTAAGCTATTTTGAGTCAATAACTTACCACAAAATGCAGACCTGACCCAAACTGGTGGTACTTGCTGCATCTAGATAACCAAAGACGTGAGATAACTCAAACTGATGTCCCCCCAGGACTGCACCCTCTTCCCAGGTCTAGCAAAAATATTTTAAACAAGGTATAACATTTTGAGCTACCTCACGTCTATAGTTCTCTAGATGTAAAGACCACCAGTCCGGGACAGATCTGATAAAACAGAATTTTGAATAAAATGTATTTTATGGTAAGTTATTAACTCAAAATAGCTTATGCTTATAAGATGGTTTTTGATTTATATATTGCTTTATACTATGCTTTTTAGTATAGCTACATGTCTTTTTTTAATAATGTTGCTTTTATCCAAATTTAGATAATAGTCCAAACTTTTGATTATGACCTACATCTTCTCTGTAATTACTTAAACACCGTTATGACATTTGAATATTAGTAGTGTTCTGTACTCAATATTTTAATAAATATGTATTATTTTAATCACATAAATAATATTTCAAATGTGATTAAAATATTAAAATAATGGAAATTTCAAAATTGGGAATATTTGTGACATGATAAAACGGAATACATATTCGAAATCAGTGACTTCAAATTAGTCAAAATCAGCTTAATATTCTACTCAAGCTTCAATAAGTTAAAATATTTTCCTTAATGTTATGGTTTTAATTTTTAAATGTTTATGATTTTTAAGCTCCAATTTCCTATCATTTATAACTAAAAACACAATAGCATTCATACTATCTAGTGGCGTTAGAACAAACATATTTCATTAAACTTTTTGATCACAGGAGGATGACATTATCTTTATGGACGTTGTCAAAGCTAGTGTTGCAAACGGGGTTTGTAAGACAATTGGAGGGCTTTTGAAGCATTTATGTGGCCTTTTACAATGAAGATAAAAACATATAAATGTGGCCTTATAACCGAGTAGCCTCAAATAAAAACCTAATAAACCCATTTAAAAGAGATTGCCAACAATAGTATTTCAAAACATCACCCAGCGCAGTGGCCAAAGTAAAATCAGAAGCATCTGAGGACCTGTAATACAGTCTAGAAGAGAAAGATGGTGAAAGAAAAAAATGGACAGTTAGTGACCGATGATGCAAAAATCGGAGACAACTGGAAGAGGTACTACCATCAGCTCGTGAATATGGAAAGCCAGAGAAGACAGAGTAGACTAAAAAAAGCAGAAGAAACTGAAGTAGAGGAAATGAGCGAGGAAGAAGTATCCAGGGCATTAATGTGTATGAGAAGAGGAAAAGCAGTTGGACCAGATGACATACCAGTAGAGGCATGGAAAGCACTTGTTAAAACCGGGATAGAGAAATTAGCTGCAGTGTTTAGAAAGATCATGGACATGGAAGAAATGCCAGAAGATTGGAGAGGAAGTACCTTGATCCAATCTTCAAAAACAAGGGTGACATACAGGACCGTGGCATTAAACTAACATCACACACCCTGAAATCGTTGAAGAGAATTGTAAATAAAAGATTGAGAGAGAAAGTGACAGTAACGCATCAGCAGTTTGGTTTGCTGCCTGAGCGGAGTACAACCGATGCTATTTTTGCACTACAGCACTTCATCTGAAGGGAGTATAGGAAAAGTATAACAGACTCATCCAAGACATATACAAAGGGTGTACAACAAAGGTGAGGTGTGCTGCCGGTGAGTAGGAGAACTTTGAGGTGACTGTGGGATTTCATCTAAGATCTACCCTGAATCCATTTCTTTTGCTTTGGTAATAGACTGTCTGACGGGTAAAGTCCAAAGAGCAGCACCATGGGATATGCTGTTCTCGAATGATGTGAATAATGGATTGGAGTCAAGGGAAGAATGCGAATTAACAGGCAGAAAACTGTATTTCAGATTGAGAGCAGGCCCTAAGTTAAAATTCAGGGAGAAAAATCTCAATCAGGTAGAGGAGTTCCAAACCCGGGTTTATCATGTCATGCAGATGGTGGATCTGAGAAAAGGTGTAGAAACGGATGTCAGCTGGATTGGGTGAATGGAAAAGGATAATTGGTGTTATATGTAAGAGAAAAGTGAAAGGTAAAATTTATAAGACAAGAAATGCTGTATGAGTGGAAGACTGTAACTACCACAAAAGGGTAGGAAGAAAAGATTCAGGTGGCAGAAATAAAAATGTCAAGGTGGTCTTTAGGACTGACGAAACGACAAAGTGAGAAATGAAAAGCTCAGGAAGAGGATGACTATTGGAGAATTGAAAGGAAATGTAAAGGAGGTCAGGCTCCGGTGGTTAAGTCATGTGGTGAGGAGAGTGGTGGACTATGTAGATAGAAGAGCTACAAAGATGAACGTGGGAAAGAGGATGTGTGGAAGACCCAAAAAGAAATGGGAAGACTGCATTCGTGAAGTGGTGGAGAAGATGATATTTCGAGAGGATGATGCAATGGACAGCAAAAAGCGGTGGAGAATAATCCGCCCCGCCGACCCCACTTACATGTGGGAAAAGCCAAAAGAAGAAGAAGACCCAGCGCACTAATAAACACTTTGTTGTAACAATCTTAGTACTATCGTAGTATCATTTTACTTACATAGTTAATTAACATTTACTTGTGCCCACTTGCTGAATAGCGCACTTGTGAACAATCTATTTGCTATTTTTATAATCAACAAATTCGTAGTTTTGGCTTTCATTACTTAAAGGTTTGTTGAACACTGTCAAAGATAAAAGAAGAACATTAAATACAATTTACTTTGAGTATACATGTTCAATTGGAACCCAGCATAGCTGTAGCTGCTATCACTAGTGAAAGTAATGGTCGTTGTTACTTGCTGAAGTATCACAGAACTGCTCGGTTTTGTGGTGTATTGTGTTACCCCTGAAAGAATTTGATAAACACATTTGGTGTAAAATACAATAATTTCTAATTTATTGATTTAAAGTCACGAATACAAAATATAACCCACATACAGAGGTAAGTCGGCACATCTTTAAAACTGTGAAAATAAATTTATAGGTATTATTAAAACTAAAACTAAAAATTCTGACCAAGTCAATTTTCAACAATTCTGCTCCAACTCTAAAAACAGTTTCCAATGTCGTGAAAAAAATTAACTTTACAATTTTTTTAACGTATTTTTCATAAACATTTTTTGACTTTTTATTATAAATTAAAGTAACAAAAGAAATATATACAATTTATAGCCTGGATGCATAAGATTCAGCGTTTTTATGGAGACAATGGAGTAAGAAAGTGTATGTTTATTACTAGGTAAGAAATATATAGTCCATGTAGGTATTTTTATGTGGAACATAATATTTATTATCCATGAACTATTTATAAATGCGCTGTATTTGGGTATATGGATAGCTTAGTTCAAATCAGATTTTGAAGAGATTGGTTTCATTTCAGTTATTTCATCATGACGGGTTTATGTTTTTACAAAAATTATCTTACTTTTTCTAAAGAATTGCAGATTACACCGTTTTGTATGGCAGTATACAGCATTTTGTATAGTCCAAGAGAAATTAATTTCAGTCATAATTGACAGAGTTTAGCATAACTCACAAACGATTATAATTTAATGCACTGTAGGTATATACAAATGTAGGTACTACGTTAGTATTAATAACTAACTTATTGTGAAATGAACAATCAGATATTGCATCACCACAATTAATTGACATTTATCAAGAAATAAAATTTAGGTATTGTAACATTTGGCTTATGATATAGATTACCTATACAGATTATGATATAAATGTTTAAAAGGTAGCTTAGCTATCTTAATTTTAAATGCAATTTAACAACAAATTTTCATTTCATCATGCAGTCTATTAAACTCAAAAAATGGTAAAAGAACTAGTGATATAAAAAAGTGTCAAATTATTTTCAGTATTAAATAAATCCGTCACAAAATTGCTTCTGTATAAACGAAATCAAAGCTATCTAAAGCTGTGGAAAATCAAGATTGGTGTCAGAGGACAGTCGGTTAATTATAGCAACATTTGTATAAAAGAATGGAAGAGAAGGTTCCAAACGAAAGTGTTTTAATCGAAAGGAATTGGCTGGGAAGGGGCCACAGTTGCTTGCCTGTAGACCGTACCTGAGCAAGGGGGGGCAGGGGTTACGTGTCCCCCCGAAAATAAAAAAATGGGAGGGGGTCCAGGAAGAAAAGTGGGAGGGGTAAAAAGAAAGGAAAAAAGAAGGGAGGAAGGAAAGAAGGAAAAGGGAGGGGGTAGCAAAAAAGGAAAAA